>CM031242.1:379000458-379266502 GCA_018340775.1 Taxus wallichiana var. yunnanensis | reverse complement strand
TGGGTTTTAAAATAGGAAACTCAGAGTTTTAGGATTTTGACCTTATCCAATATGGCTTGTAACGAGTCGTCATAAAAAGGCTTATCATCTTGTGTCCTCTCTTCAGTCGGATGAACTAACTCCAGCGACATCTCCTTTACTACGGTTATAATCACTTAAGGCCATATTATGCACATGAGAAACCCACTTCATTCCCATCAACACCCCATCTAGGTACTGCATTTCTACTTATCATTTGTTTTTAAAACTTGTTTATACGACATATTTTCATTTTCTCTTGCCCTTACCCTTCTTCGGTGAAACATTAGATCCCTTCCTTGGTGTCATTTCTTCTTTTCTATTCCTTGTACTCTCTACCTTCCTTATTTCCCTAACTCTTATCTGTCACATGGCTTTACTCCTTTGCGAAAATTCCTTCAAATATCGTGCCCTAGCTCTACAAACACTAACATAAAAATGTTCCTTCCACAAGATGACATAACACCCATGGGAATCCTCCAAATACACTTCTCTGCCCAGGCCCGTGTACTCCATTTCCACTTTTGGTTCAAAAATCCATTGAATCTCCTACTACGCACGTAAATCTCCACAAATGTTTCTTCATAAGGATTCCCTAGTTCACAAGATCTCTTTAAGAACAAATGCAAGGTAAAGAGAATAACTCACCTTGACCTTATATTTATAGCTTTTTGTTTTCTTGCACAAATTCCCATGCCACTTATTAATATATGAATACATTAAAGATAGATTTTCCAATGACATCCCTCTATGCGTGATCCCCAAAATTTGTGTTCTTGGACTTTTCCAAAAATCCCTCCAAACAAAGGAATTGTTTGTGCCACCATATATGTCCCAAATGAGAAGTTATACCTCCTAGGTGTCGATCGGTCACTTTCACTGATAAAAACTAGATTATCAATACTTGTTTATTGATTTGGAAAACTAAGCACCAAGGGTTGGTCACTAGGTGGGTTTAGATGTGTGTCGATGGCTCTCCTTTCTCCACACGATGAAATCTCATCACAAGCTGAAGGGTTTTCTCTCCCACAGCTTGCCTAGATGGGGTAGCATAGACTGCTTAGGTGGTATGTCCTCTATGTGAACCTAAATTCATTCCTACAACGTCTGCCTCCATATATCCATCACTCCCATAACCTCGCATTGTCTATCCAACTCCCTTTCACGTGCTTCACTATACTTGAGTCATCTTTCCTCCTCCTTTTTCACTACAAGTTCTGCAACCTTCCTCACTCCTAGCTTCCTTGCCCAGTGCTTAGAGAATATTATCCAGTCATAGGGAATGCCTTCAAACTTAGCTTAATGATCAAGATCTTCATAGCCATTGGGGTATCTTGCAAAAATTATCATCTAGGTTTCCTTACGAACTCAAATTCAACAACCTCTAGACAAGAATACATAGAAATGGTGTATTATAGGGTATAACTGGTCAGCATTGTTTTACATTAGTGATCAACATCACGTGTCCAAGTCAGATCCACATCCTACAGCCTCTGGTAATCAGCTTATGTGCACACATATGATCTATAGTACCAGCTCGATCTGGATGCATATGATGAGAGCCATTCATACAATTCTACTAGAAAAGTACAAAAGAAGGTCTCATATAACTCATGATATAGGTGTTTTTCTACCCATTTGTGTGCATCAGACTCAAGTCCAATACTAAATATTTGAGAAAACTCATCCTCTATGCTTTTAAACCATGTTTTAACACTTTCTAAGCTCAAGCACTCTGTCATCACGCATCATTATCACAATAGCTTTGAAAAGAGGTTCCAACAATGGAACAAAGATGTATTCATTTTTATGTTCCCTTAGAACAACACTCTAATCCCATGCACACTGGCCTACCAACAAGTGGGCACTTGGCACTCACCCAAGGCACGCACAGGCATCGAGCCCCTCCTTTATGTGAGCATTGTGAGAAGAGGATCCCATTGATAATAGATTAAATGCAGAAAATTAAACGATCATGCATACGTTCTGAAGGCATAGGATGAGTTATTATATCAATATACCCATTTGGATAACATGATAAACAAAATACAAAGAGCATATCTATAACATAAAGATGAGATACTTAGAGTTTGCACCCATAAACAATATATTCAGAACAGAGACATATATGTATATTGATCGTAGTTCCAATAACCACATTACATTTTAAAGGGTCATAACACACCACATGTTTTAAGACAGACATGAATCATGTATCAAACACCCTAGTTATGCTTCCCATATTCCATAATTTTTCACAGACCCATCCCTCTAGATATGACATCATTCTCACAACCCTCTAATGGTAACCCAACTACTAGAATATCTTACTTTTTCTACATGGATTCACCTTTCATCCTCTCTGTGATGATCCTGAAGCTTCCCTTCATCAACCTCTCTCCATTCAGGTGTGTCTATGTCCCTTCCTTGCTCTAGAGCATCTCTTATAAATAGGTTTAGCACCCACCACCATGCCTTCCACTAGGAGTAGATTGCTTGTCAAGTTTCCATGTGGTCCTTCAATGGAGCATGCTTCTTCTAATCCGAGCTCTCCACTTTCTGTAATGATGTCTTTCAGGAATGTTCTATGCATGGGATATTCTTTCCTTGACCACCAAGTCGCCAGGTTGGCACCTTATCCACTCAACACACCTATTCGGGTTACATTTTTCTTCAAGTGTTTCTTGGAGAGCCAAATATGGCTAAGTCCTGAGATCCTTTTTCTTCCTTGCATGCACAGTGGTTTCTACTAATATCTTCTAAATTCCCTATCCTGCACATTTTTTCCTGCGCGTCCTTCTTTTTTATTGGTCCCATGCACGCACGTACCCTTTGGTACTTAGCCAAATTTTGAGGCCCAACACCCAAGACCTTTGAATCATCTCCACATCTAATTTTTTTCTTATTCTCTACTCCATGGGATTACACCAGCCCTAGGAAGGTCAGTGATAGCCATTCCCATAACTTCCTGTAGCTTGCAACTTTTAATGAACTCCTAAAATCACCTAGGGAGAATGAATGGACTTTCCTAAATCACCTAGGTGGATGAGATAATGTTAAACAGAGGTCACTTAGACTGACTAGATAGACCTATGGTTTCTTGGAATGATAGGACTTGAAAATATTAACACAGGGGTATAGTTATCATGCTCAGAAATTGTTGATTTCCTTGTTGCACATTTGCATGATAACAGTCCCGTGTGTCTGGGAGGAGTTCAAAAATTTCTTAAAGCTTCTCAGTACATGGAGGGACTTCAACATTTATTTATGTTTCCCCTACAATAGTTCTATTTCCTTTACGGACCATGTGTCCCTAATAAAGGTAAAATAAGTTTATGCTAGTAAAATAAACCAATAAGGTCCAAGAGCAGAAACCTAAGCTATGATACCAAATGTAACAACCTAAAATTTGACACTCAAATTAGTATAATTTTGTTTCCTTTTATAATAGTATTATGAAATTCCTCTACATTATAATCAGATTACTAGCTATAACTAGTTAATGTAGCAAGTTAGATTATCTTAACAATGAGCAACCATTCCTCTCGTATAATTAATTTTGGAAACTAGTTAAACTAGTATATGCAGCAAGTCTTAACAATTTAATCCATCCTATAACATGGTGATAAACCTTGTTTAGATGTAAGGGTTAAATATCCATGATATCCATGATCACCCTTAACATTCATTTGAATGTTCATAATTAGCCTCCCAGTTTTACCGCAATGCGGTAGTGATATCTTATGATTGATCATCTAGTGTCTACCTAGGGTCACATAGTAACCCCATCATATATCCTACACTTTAGAATTGAGGAATCACGGTGATTAGACAATGTACCCAACAAGCACATTACTTTGGCCAAAGTTTCTTAGTTATACTATGTACGCTTTGTATAGATGAGTACACAACATGTCTAAACTTGTTTTCTCATCAACTCACTATCATCTCATCATAGTTATCTAGATTCATTAAGATTAAATAAATAAACCTATTATAACTTAATTATTTCCTAACAAGTTCATTTACACAAGCCCGAGGAACCCCCAATGCTCGATATTGGTTACCTACGGGTGGCATATTCACTGCTTAATACATTTCCATATTTGACAACTGATGGGATAATCATAGGTAGCCTACATAGTTCATTAGTACCCAAGTTCCTGCTAGGTTCTTATTCATTCATGTGTAGTTCGTTAATGTTTGGATATTTGTTTAGGCATTAAGTTACCTTCTTTTCGATATTAGGGGCATGAAGTGCTCCTTTTAGTCCGCATCCACCTCTAAATGAATTTTGAACATTTTTTTATGTAAGAGGTTTGATAACCTTTAAAGGTTCCCATAAGATCGGCCAAGACTTATTTAATCGTACTACAAGCTTAACTTACTTTTACCTTCCTAGTTAAGGCATTATTGACATCTTTAGGACTACCCATTTGCCTTTATTTATTCAAGGCTAGGTAATGCCACTTAAGGTGTACCTGTTACTCTGTAAGGTAAATTAACCTATTGGATATGATCCTTTTTCTTGTATGTAGTATTTTACCATAAAATATTATGTTCATTGTTCTTTACCTTAGAGCTCTTTCCTTTAAAATTGAACTAGACTCTCAACTATAATGTTCAAGATGTGTACCCCTTATTTATTATTCCCAAAAATCAATTTAGAGGAAGATTTATATCTTGGCGTGGTTATCAATAGAAAAGATCATAGCCATTAATAAGTATAGACTAGATTAATATCACTCCCTGTTTGAGGCTAATTCCCTTTATTGGTTAGACCTCCATACTCTTAGCATATATTATAGACCCAATGAATTTACGAGTTATGGAATTTCACTATTTCAATTTATATCTTGATTACATTACTTTCAAGTTTACTTCTCATTATGATATTTAAGAAAAATACCAAGAAAATTACTCATATTCAACATTCTTAATTAAGAGACAAGAATAATATTTTTGCAAGTTAGACCATTTAAAAATAACCTTTTATTCATTTATGAACCAAACATTGTGTTCGTAATTATCTTGTTAAGGTAGTAGTTGTAAAAAAATTCTTTAGCACATCTTAGTAACCTAGCACAAACATATTTATTCAAGAAAAAGTAGGTTATAATGACCTTAGATTCTTTGAAGAGAATCATCCAATCATATCTAGGTCTACCCATCAAATTAAATTAGATTATAACCTGTATTGCTATAAATTCTTAGATAGTTTTATTGATAAATAACTCCATTTATAGCTCTTAACTAATAACCATTAGAAGCACTAAATATTAAATTGGAAGTTTCCTTACCTTGACATATCAATTGTTTCGTTTGTTAACCGCCCACAATCATAAATAATGCATTCACAATGCTTCCATGAAATTGGTACAAATCCAATCTTCACTTTATTAATACTTAAAAATTTAAGTCCACTAAGGACTATTACAAGAATACTTTGTCAAGGAAAATACATATCCGAAAGTACATTTACAATTTGATCCAAGATCGTATTATAACTTTCATTCAATGCAAACTTCCTCAAGCCGGAGTGAAATGATCCAATCAACCTTATTTAACCTGCGACACTGTATGTTTTTGGGGTGTCAGTTCCATGAAGTGACAAGAGTCATCCTACTTGCTACTCTAAGTTTTGACGCAAAATTAAGATTAGTCTACGAAAATAACTCAATCACTCTGCAGTAGAAGTGCTTTCACAATAGTTCGAAAACTAGAATCCTTCAGCAATCCCATAGCTGGAAAAGGAAGATACGCGGGAAATATATGTGCAGTTCCCCCAAAGGTACACTCTGTATATATTTCTCCCACATCTTAAATCGCAAGCAATGCGATTGATGAGGGACATCATTTTCTTAATCGTGTCAAATCCTTTTCTATTACACAAACAAACAACAAAGTCCAATCAAAGAATTTAACCGATAAGAATCAAGGAAATAAATTTTGTTTTGTATCCAACACTGTTTCAGCTTAATTCTCATAACATAAAAGTCAACCATATACATTTTTCATCGAAAGAATGGCTAAGTATAGAATTCTAAAAAGTTTTTTCTTAGTTTCCCCTTGTATTTTTCACTTTTAAAATTTTCCAACAATCCAATTAAACCACACATATTCAAGAACGAGATAAACGCTTAAAAATAAAAGATATAGACCAAGTGATCCAAAACTTCGAGATGGAAAATATTTTGATATAAAAGGAAAATGAAATCTATCTAAAGAAAAGAAATTTACATAACTAGCTGATCTTATCAAAGCATAATTTTACCTTTGTAGCATGCTTATTTCATAATTATTTGTTCCTACAAGAGAGTTACCAACTTGGTTGGATTATAACATGTATTTTATTTTCTTTCACTTCACAACCAAACAACAAGTTGGGTTACATGCAATATTTAGCAATGAAGTAAATCACTCATACCCAACTCCTTTCAATTTTTTCAAATGTCAGTAGTACAACAGTCAAGGATACCACATTTCGTTGAATCAAAATGTTTCAACATCAAGTAAAGAACAACACTCGGTAAACATATTAATCACAAGACAACCACAACAGATTTAACATACAATTTTTTTGTAAATAAAATATTTGACAACCCAACCACATAATATTATTTTTTTTAAAACCCTAGTTGTATTTTAACATTCTTCCTAACAAAAAAATCACAACAACCCATTCCATATTTCCCGCATTTTATACCAGTACACACAAATAAGAGAAAATCGATTTTCTTTAACCATCTCATCACACATTTCAGCTGTCACTATTTATTTTGCTAAAATTTCAAAGAGAAAATACCCTAACCGAGTTTCACTTACACCCATCACTATAATTTTCGCTAAAAATTTCAAAGAGAACATACCACTATCAATTTTCATTTACAGCCATCACTATTTTGTTTTTGCTAACAAGTAACAGAGGTTCAAGCAAATCGATTTGCTAATGCCATACAAAAATAATAATACCCACTACTCAAACAATATTGCAGCAAAGGAACTCAGACAAGAATCAGATCCATAAAATTTGCTTACCAATCGACTTGATAAAGCCACATAAAATACCCATTACTAATAAAACACGTGCAACAAAAAAAATAGACAAGGAGTTATATTCGTGAAATTTTCATCACATTGCAACCACCAATGAAAAAGGAAACATAATGGGAGACCCATCTAATTAAAAATCAGAACTTAATGGAGCAAGGAGGAAAAAACCTTGCCTGTAAAATGGATTTTCTTTTGTTTTATTTTCCTCCAAATATCAGCTGAAACCCTAGTCGATTTTTTATGGGTGCTAAAGCTCCAGCTCTCCAAAACCAACCAAAACCTCCACAATGCCCTCCTCATTTATAATAAAGGGTTCTATCTAAAAATTGATTCCACCATCACATGTCGTGAAATTTGGCAGATTGTCTCCGTGATGGAAGCTCAAATCGCAATTGTCTCGCATTGTCTTTTCCCCAATCTCTCCAAAATCCCAAAAAAAAACCTAAGTCGCATTTACTTCCCCATCTCAAAAATTCCAAATGGATGGTTTGGATAAGCCTCATGCCATTGTGGGTGGGGGATTCTTTTTAATTAGAAATAGAATATTCAACCAATAATTTAAATTCCCCTCCCTAATCTGCATTAATGTCCACTAAAGTGGATAAAGGAATAATTAAAAACATTTACCACATTGTGGTACTCATTGTCATTTCATAATTGAATCCCCAAACAATTATTATCTTTTGAAAAACCATGCATTTACATTGTTCAACCACCACGTTATTATTTTTGAAATCAATATCATTAAATCAAACCTTACTTTTCAACTCCATGGGTGCAACAATATGCCCCAGTTTTTCTAATAATTTTTTTTTAAAATATAGCCACAACATTAGTGTTACAATACCATTCTACCAAGATTATAAGCCTGAGATATTTTTGGCAAAATACTACATCTCAAAAACAATTTCCATAGTCATGATATAATTATAGCAATGACACTACCCAAACCAAACAACAAATTTTTGTATTAAATCATATTACATTTAACAATACCAATAGGCGGTATTTAGTTATTTGAGTACTTAATATTTAATTAAGTACTTGGATGACCAAGTACCATCATCAAAAATGTTACTTAATTAATCGGATACACATCCATTTCCATTATTCATAATTATTTGATTAATTAAATTATTGAATAAAAGGGATTAATTAGGGGATGTTACAATATCTCCTAGTTTTTACACTTTCTTCACATGTTTTTCCCTATTTGGATACTTACTGTATTCTAAAGATTCATTCTAGAAGCATACATACATTTTTAATAGATCTCTATGAAAGTGTACTTCTATGTTTACAGGCCATTGTTACCACAAACGAGGGGATTCTTGAGTGTTGTTCCTTTCATGTGTAAATTTACCACCCTTTTTGTTTCAAATTACACAAAATAGGGCTTTAATTTTATTTCAATAGATATATAAATGCATAGTAACATTAGTGTTGTTGATGCGGTCAGAGTTCTGTTAAGAAATCAATGTGCACAGTAATAACAAAATAGATAACAAAACACCGATATAATGATAATCTGAATTTGATTCAATCGGGATATTTTATTATAGGAGGAGGTTACAATTTATAGGGCATTGTTCTCCTACAGAGAAGGAGTCAACTCCAATCATGATCCCCCTTATCTCTCCATGTTCTTCACATCCCTAAAAACATTCACACAAATCTCTCACACACCTATTCTTTCTCACACCATGATTCTCTCAACTATCCTAGAATCTATGAGTTGTATTTACAACTCATTTACATCACACATATTATTGTTCACACTAATTAAACTATTCCTAACATTCACCCCCTTAGTGTGAACATGGGGAAAACTTATCTTGAACTGTAACTTGTCGCCTGATGCTGACTCATGACCTAGATGATTTTCAAAGTGGTTTATCATCAACCAATGAAATGGTTTTTCAAAGTGGTTTACCATAAACCAGAGAAGGGTGGTTTTCAAAGTGGTTTACCACAAACCAAGGAAGTGGTTTTCAAAGTGGTTTACCACAAACCAAGAAAGATCATGTTGTTTACAGTTTATTTTTAGCTCTCATCATATTCCCATTTTTAGGAGATTTCATATAGGAAATTGATTACAATCGTGAACAGGAATAATCCACTGTTCATTATTACAACAGAAAGCAAACACACAACTAAAATAGAAGTCACCAATACATTTGAAGCAGTCTCTTTGTTGGTGACTAACAAGAGATGTTGATCAACCTCCTCCTCCTTTGCCTCCTGCCTCCAGTCAGTTTATTTAGAATAGAAAATCTTCAGAATTGTAGTCAGGATCTTCTTTCACTGGGTCTTCCTCTTCATTCTCTGACTCTTCTTTAACTACATTTGCTTCATTTGGCTTAATATTTCCATTGAGTAAATCTTTAGCTCGAATTGTGCAATACAAGATTGTATGCCCTTTTTTCTTGCAGTAGAAGCATTCTGGTTCTTCTTTGTTTTTAAGAAATTTATTGTATTTCTTTTTCCTTACAAATAAAGCGTTTCTTCTTTTATGTCTTCTGCAGTTATTTTCTCTTCTACTAAGAGAGCTGAAACCATGTCCTCAAGTGTTTTAGAAGGCATTTGTCCTAATGTAAATACAACATTGTTGTATTTTGGAGGCAAGTTGTTTAACAAAGTATGGATTTTGCATCTTCATCTACTACATTAGCTTTCACTTCTGCGAGTTGTCTCAAAAGGGAACTTAGTTCATTAATGTGACTTGACATTGTCACACTATCACTCATCCTTAGTTTAAAGAGTTGCAATTTTAGTGAAAATTTAGCATTTGTTGCTTTTGACCCAAATGTTTTGTTAAGAAGATCCCATATCTCTAGTGATGATTTATCTAAATCCACATAGTGTAATTCAGTATCTGATAAAGCAAGTCCAATAATGGATTTTTCCTTGTCATCCCTATTATGCCATTCTAGTAATTTAGCAGCATCAATTGGTTGTGTTTCTTTTCCGCTTACAATCCCCCATAGGTTTTTGTTCATAAGTTGCATTTGGATTTTAACTTTCCAAGTGTGAAAGTTTAATCCATTAAATTTGTCTAACGGGATCTCCATTATGGGTGTCGAACTCCATCGATAATGCACCCCCTCAATTTGGAATAGTCTTATAACAAGATATTAATACTAAGGTTTATGCCATATTATATTAGATTGATAATTAATAAATGGCATATGGTTTATATACTTTAATAAATTCAAAACCAGAGTTTAATACCTTCCGGAACTGATCTCCACGTGGATATTTGCATTGACAGAACTTACACATGCAATGGACATGACACACACTAAACAAGAGAATGGCGACGTGGGGTTGGTTGCATCAACAACAGAGACCACGGATTTGGTGATCAAAAAGTATTTGCAATGATAATGCCTGCAGCAAATGAATGGGGTGCTTGACAGAGATCCACCAAATTCAACATCTATTCCTTAAAGCTTGAGATCTACTCAAAATCCAACTGAGGTCTACCTTTACAGTCGAGCCTCCTCCTGAGGCCTGCCATCCACACGGCTTGCCTGGATGCTTGAAAAATAGCCTTTACGTCTTATTCTCTACACATATACATGCACGGCTCCAATTCAAGTAAATCGCTTCCAAATGGTAGATGAAATATAATTCTCATTCATATCAAGTGCATCTTTTACCATAAATACCAGATGGGCACAATATAGAAGAATTCACGCATGCTTTACTCAGATCAGATCACATGTGGGTGGCGGTGCATATGGAAGAATGTGCAGATTGCTCTTTTCTAACATACAACGCTCCCACAGACTCTCATAGAGAATACACTTCCTCAAGGATTTTCCATGCTCTGATACCAGATGTTGATGTGGTCAGAGTTCTGTTAAGAAATCAATGTGCACAGTAATAACAAAATAGATAACAAAACACCGATATAATGATAATCTGAATTTGATTCAATCGGGATATTTTATTATAGAAGGAGGTTACAATTTATAGGGCATTGTTCTCCTACAGAGAAGGAGTCAACTCCAATCATGATCCCCCTTATCTCTCCATGATCCTCACATCCCTACAAACACTCACACAAATCTCTCACACACCTATTCTTTCTCACACCATGATTCTCTCAACTATCCTAGAATCTATGAGTTGTATTTACAACTCATTTACATCACACATATTATTGTTCACACTAATTAAACTATTCCTAACAAGTGCAATTAATGGATAAGAGAGGTACTAAAAAAAATACATTGAATTATTTTGTCATTCAATAATTATTTTGACCTTATAGAGTAATTATACTCTATTTATAAACCATTATAATTCCAATTCATTCTAGTTCAAGAGTCAACACATGCATTTGAAAGATAAGAATTGAGACACCTAAATACATAGGGCTAAATGTTTTCTTGTAATGAATGTTGCTTGCATTTTTTCAAATCACAAGGAGCATAGTAAAAATGGAATTTTATAAGAACATATCATATATTAGGGTTTAGAAAAACAATTATATTCATTACAATTGGAAGTGGAATAAATGTAAATAAGAGAATGCTTTGTATATTGTGGAATGAATCTAATACATTTGAATTATATGATTCAATGAAATTTATGTAAACAACCATTCAATGTAAAATTTGTAAGTATGATTTATTTCACCTAAAGTTTACAAATTTAATGCACATTGGTCACATAGCCGTGATTGTTAACACAAATATTTAAAATGTAACTCATTTTTAGAGAACCTTAACATAATATGACCTTTATCCCACTCAAGTTAGGACATGTTTATGGTGTATCGTTATAGCATTTCCCCTTATTTTAATCATTAAAGTGTCAAACATTAAGTAACATTACCATGGCCATGATTTTTACCAAACATTTTGAAAATGTAAGTCATTAAGTATTATGAAACTCTCCATCCTATGTGCATAGTTTAAAAATTTGCAAAAGATACCCTGATATCATGTACCATCTTGATGTATAGATGTTTTATAGTAGGTTGTTCAATACAATGTAAATAATAATTTTCTTTTCATGATGGTATTTTTCCTTGAGGACATAATGAATCTTGGAATAATACAAAAAAATATGGTATTTTTCCTCGAGGACATAATGAATCTTGGAATAATACAAAAAAATATGGATAAGTATAAATGAACTAAAAGAGAATGAGATATATTCAAACGGAACAAGGAAATCTAGAAACCGTTGAATATCATACTTACTATGTTGTATGTCTTCAAAGATCATGATCTATGGAACATAGTAAATTCAAGGGTATTAGATTGTAAACAAATGATATTATTACTAACAAAACCATTTTTAGTGTCAATTTAGACTACAAAACTAAAGAATTCATCTCATCTTTTATGAAATTTTAATTATGTGTAATTGTTTAAAATTAAACTTAACAAAATTATTTAAACTCATTTCCCATAATCTATAAGAGTTTATTATATGCACCTCTTAGAATTGTGTTTATAATTCTAAAATCTTTATATTATATAAGTTAATCATTTATAGTATTCTAAGCCTCATATTTTGATAGATCTTGCATTTACCTAAAGTTTTGGTCCCCAAATATGGTATGCAACTTTTATAAGAAGAAAAACAAACTAAAATGTAACCCAACAATACATATATAACAAACAAGTAATTACAAAGTGTAATATATGATTAAACAATAAATCATTTATTCAAGGGAAAGTGATTGTGCATCCATGTTGGTTCAATAAGAGAAAATATTATAAGAGAATGACATAGTTGGGGTTTGGTTGTACACTTTAGTATAAGTAAGACTACTATTTTAGTGGTAGGTAAGTATTATTGGCGGAAGGTAAAGAGAGACATAAGTAGGATCATATCAAGATGTAGTGTATGCTAAATGGGTAAGGGCCATGTACATAATATTGGGCTATATATGCCTTTACTTGTCCCTACAGGGCAATGTGTTGATTTGATTATGGATTTTGTGTTAGGACTTCCTAACACACAAAGAGGAAATGATTCTATCTATGTTGTGGTAGATGGATTCTCTAATAGGGTACATTTCATTACTTGTAGGACAACTAATGATGCTTCTAGAGTTGTAGATTTATTTTTTCGAAGTGGTTAGGTTGCATGGAGTTCCAGGAATGATCGGTTCAGATTGGGACACAAAGTTTTTGAGTCAATTTTGGAAGACTCTATACAATAAAATGGCGGCACAACTACAATTCAATAGTGTATATCACCCTCAGACTAATGGATAAACAAAAGTAGCAAGCATGAGCTTGGGAAATCTTCTACAATGCATAGTTGGAGAGAAGCTGAAACAATAGGATTTGACTTTACCACGGGTTGAGTTTACTAATAATAGCTCAGTAAATAGGTCGACGAGGAGGTCTCCTTTCCAGATTGTGTATTGTAGGAACCCCAAGGGACTGTTAGATTTGAAGGTGCTGCCTAGTGAAGATAAAACTAATGATGATGTAGAAGAATTTGGAAAACACATGCTACAATTGGAGGAAGAAGTGGGGGAGAAGTTGAAAGATAGTAATGTCAAATATAAACTAGTTGTGGATGTAAGTAGGAGAGTAAATGCATTTTAAGAAGGAGAATATATGGTGATGGTTCATCTCAGAAAGGAGAGGTTTTCAAAGGGGCCAAAGAATATTAAACTAAAGTATAAGAAGATTGGGGCATGTAGGATTCTGAAGAAAATGAGTGATAATACCTACAAGGTGGAGCTACCTGACAACTTTGCTATTTCACCTGTTTTTAATGTTTCTAATGTTTTTAAGGTGGAGCTACCGACAACTTTGCTATTTCACCTGTTAACAATACCAATAGGCGGTATTTAGTTATTCGAGTACTTAATATTTAATTAAGTACTTGGATGACCAATACCGAAATCATCCAAAATGTTACTTAATTAATCGAAACACATCTATTTCCATTATTCATAATTATTTGATTATTTAAATTATTGAATGAAAGAGATTAATTAGGGGGATGTTACAATATCTCCTAGTTTTTACACTTTCTTCTCATGTTTTTCCCGATTTGGATACTTACTGTATTCTAAAGATTCATTCCAGAAGCATACATATATTTTTAATAGATCTCTATGAAAGTGTACTTCTGTGTTTATGGGCCATTGTTACCACAAACGAAGGGATTCTTGAGTGTTGTTCCTTTCATGTGTAGAAGAATTTGGAGAACACATGCTACAATTGCAGGAAGAAGTGGGGGAGAAGTTGAAAGATAGTAATGTAAAATATAAACTAGTTGCGGATGTTAGTAGGAGAGTAAATGCATTTTAAGAAGGAGAATATATGGTGATGGTTCATCTCAGAAAGGAGAGGTTTTCAAAGGGGCCAAAGAATATTAAACTAAAGTATAACAAGATTGGGGCATGTAGGATTCTGAAGAAAATGAGTGATAATACCTACAAGGTGGAGCTACTTGACAACTTTGCTATTTCCCCTGTTTTTAATGTTTCTGACTTGTATAAGTTTCCAAGTCATGATAAAAATGTCGAGAAGGAAGAATAAGTAAACTTTTCTACACATCCCCTTCAGCGTTTTCATCACATTTTAAGTGTGATTGCTAGTTACAAATTAATACAAAGGAAAGATGGAAAAAAACAAGATAGAAGTAAACTAAGAATAGCATTGGATTAATCATCTGAGATGAGAGAGAGCACATGGTGATCAATATTAGTATGCAGAATACCAAGGCTGTCCCCTGTCTCGGGTCACGGCTCACGGTTCACGGTTCACGGTTCACGGTTCACGATGCACGTGGGAGGAGAGATGCCACACGTGACATGATTCGTCTGTTTGTCTTATTACAGAGGCATATCGGCACGAGCAAATTACCTTAGTATTGATCCTATCATCTTCAGTCTTATCCACTTCCATGGTAGTATATAAACAAGGGCATGCCAGCAAATTAATGAAACAATTAGTTCGAACTCATAATATTCGATGGCTGTTAGCTGCTTTGTTTCTTCTGTTGCAATGTCCAGGCTCATTCTGTTTGTGCTGCTTTTACTTGCAGTTTCACCTGCATGTTTTGCACTATTCCAGGCGTCATCAGGTCCTCGAGGAGCATTATCAGCGCAAGAAGGCACTGATGTTTACGTTGCACTCACCAACCTGCTTGGAAACTTCAATACGTCGAGATGGTATGATAGCGGGGTCTCCTTTGCAAATTTGCAGAGCGTAAATGGGAAACGCATCGTCATAAGATATAGCCGTTGGACACAGTACTGCACCGTGGGCACCTGGGAAAGTGCTATAGGCAGTTTGGTGTTAGAGGATTTCAGAACAACTGTTCCTTATCTGAGGCCCTATCTACTCCAGGGATGCTCTTGGGCTGCAGTCTCCAATGGCTACGCTTGGATTGATTTCTACGTCCACGATGCCAAACTTATATTGCTTCCCTCAGAGTTAGAGTCAGATCAGTTGCAGCATGTGATGAATGTAAGTAACGCTAACACTAATGACAATATTGACAATGTAGTTACTAATGATGCTGCTGCTATGTCTTCTTCTTCTTCGAGGCTTGATCTGTCTTCAACCTTGTCAAGGTTTTCCCCTGTTAACAAAACTGGCTTTGTAGACTGTCCTGTCTTGCCTTTGGTTTTGCTGAGCCACCTTAATGGCATTTGGGACGTTCTCAAAGCGGGCGAGTATTTGACATCTGCCAACAAGAGAATACAGCTGGCAATGCAAAAGGATTGTAATCTTGTATTGACTGATACCCAAACCAATCGTGTGCTCTGGATCAGCAACACTGCAGGCCGTGGGACCAACTGCTTTCTGCGTCTACAGACGGAGGCTAACTTGGTAATCTATAACGGTAATGGTGCTCCAGTGTGGGCTATTAACCAAGGGTGTGGAAGTGGGTGTGAGAAGTTTAGCTCTCTAGTCATAGAGGATGATGGTAACCTGGTTCTGTTTCGTAGTGAGAATAACAAACTTAATAAAGTGTGGGCTACAAACACCAAAGTATAACTAGTGCACTCATCCTCATCTTAGTAACTCTGCTTAGTTTACAGAATAAGTACTCTACTGCAATCAACTTGCAGCGTTTCCTATATCAATGTGTGGTGTGTTTCAATTTATTACCTTGTATTCTTCGTGAGTCTCAGGTGACATGTGACATGTTTGTGTGTGTATTACCAATATATATGAATGTTTTATGGAACAAGGGTCACTAAGTTCTTGTCTTGAATCCTTTTATCTTTAATTTTGACAGTGAATGTTATTTCTCTAATTTAATTTTTCATGGAATATAATGATAAAGTGACCTCTAATATAAGAAAATTATAGATTTTAGTAACTTCAAACATCATTAATATTAATTTCTCACAATAATAAATGTTTAATGATTATAAGAAATGTTATATTATTTTTCCTTTAATATTATAAGATATTGCTTATAAATTTTATAATTATATTAAGAAATAAAATAGTTAACACAAAAGCATTTACATTAACGTCTAAAGCCCTTCATCAAATATTGTGAAAAAAGATTCTCCTTCAACTTCGTATAAGTTAGAATACATAAATGCCTTCATATAATGAAAGATCAAAATCAAATTCATCTTATCATATTAATCTTATTGAATTTTACTATAATAATAACATAGATGTAATATACCATATTTTATTTTAAAGTAATTTATTAAATAGAATAAAGGCAAAAAATCTTTGAGTAGCAAGTTTTTGTAAAATATCCAAGCGTCGATGAATATATTATAAGATAAAAGTAAAGTAATAATAATTTCACTATTAGTAAAGCATAAATTGTTGACAACTCTTATTATTATCATTACTGGTCTTGTAGTCTTTTTCTATTGATAGATTGTTTATTGTAATCATTTATTACATTTATATAAATCTTGATTGTTTATTAATATCTTTACATTGTTGAGTTGCATTTTTTTGTTAATTTTTTTCTAATAAAAGATATGTAACCTCTCTTGTAGGGGTTGAACATTTGTATAAAATAAAGATCTATGTAAATATGTAACTATTTATACTCAAATACAATAAATATCATTTAAGGATTTTAGAGTCATAGCTCAATAATTTTAAGAGGGGATCATATAGTCAACCCCTCTCTGGATGAACGCGTGACATCAACCATTGGTATAACTGTTGGGTTTAAAAAATAGGGAAACTCATAGAGTTGTAGGAGTCCGACCTTCTCCAACATGGCTTGTAGTCGAGTCGTCAAAAAAAGGCTTATCATCTTGTTTCTTGTCTTCATTCGAATGAACTAACTCCAGCGCCATATCCTTTTCTGTGGTATCTATTATGTGGTTATAATCACTTATGGCCATCTTATGCACATGAGAAACCCACTTCATTCCCATCAGCATGCCATCTGGGTACTGCATTTCCGCATATCATTCATTGTTAAAACTTGTTTATACGACATGTTTTCATTTTCTCTTGCCCTTGCCCTTCTTCGGTGAAACATTAGATCCCTTCCTTGGTACCATTTCTTCTTTTCTAGTCCTTGTAATCTCTTCCTTCCTTCTTTCCCTAACTCTTTTATGTCTTGTAGCTTTACTCCTTTGTAAAAACTCCTCCAAATCTCATGCCCTAGCTCTGTAAACACTATCTTAAAAAATGTTCCTTCCACAAGAGGACGTAACACCCGTGGGAATCCTCCAAATACACTTCTCCACCCAGTCCCATGTACTTCCTTTCCACTTCTGGTTAAAAAATCCATTGAATCTCCTACTACGCACGTAAATCTCCACAATTTTTTCTTCTCAAGGATTCCCTAGTTCACGAGAGCTCTTCAAGAACAAACGCAAGGTAAAGAGAATAACTCACCCCGACCTTCTATTTATATTAAATCATTTCCATTGAACCCCGCTCTTATTTGAACACATTTCCCTAGGATCTGAAACCCTCATGGCTAAGAAAAGGTACCTATCTCCAAAGCACGGTATGACCTATATGCGTATGCAACAAAAAAATTCAATGCCTCTGAAGAATCTAAATTTTGTAACCTCATGAAAAATCCTCAATATGATCCCAGAGTCCTACAATAACTCATTGAATTCCAAAACTCTCTTCCTGTTGGTTTCCAAACCCCTCATGTCTACATTTTTTCCCCTGACCAAAACTTTACCTCATGTACTCCCTAATCTACGTTAGGCACTAATTATGCTTTATCCTCTTCTCCTTATTCTATATCGAATGATGGCATTAATATAAAATCTTTTCACATGATGATGTTCCTATTGTTATTCAAATTGAATGTGAATATTTATCTCCTACTATTCCTACTTGTGAAATTGTTTCCATTAATTGTTGTGATAAATCTAATGCTAGTACTCCTAAAAATTATTTGTATGTTGATGATAATCTTGATGAAATAATTTCTTGTGAAAGCATTATTGATAGTGACTTTGATTATGCTTCTGATAATACACATGTTAATGATGAGGTGTCCTCTACTAAAGTAGTTGAATGTGAATCTACACCTCCTCTTCCTTTTACTTCTAAAGTTATTTCCAATGATTCCCATGACGACACCACTCCTACCCCTAGTGCACCTCTTATCGTGTCTCATGAAACTACACCTAGTATATCCATAGATCTTCCACATTCCCTCCTCTTCTTACACCTCCATCACCTCCTTCCACATCCACTCCTCCTTTTAGGTTTCCATGATCACTCACAATGGAAAGATTCAACCCCTCAATGTTCCTCTCACTTCTCAGACCATCCCTTCACAAGACATCCTATCTCTCATGCATGTTTTTGGTATTTTGAAATTTGAATTTCATACTCTTACCCTCTAGATTAAAGCCTATTATGCCTCCATTGACAACAATTCCCTTCTTGGCAATCCCATCCCTAAGAACATTAAAAATTCCGCTTTCCCCAATGGTTTATTCATGCCTATTGTTTCATGTGTTCAATGGCATGGGCTATCCTATTTTCATATAAAATATTTTTGATTAGCCATGGCCTCTTATTCTAATGATAATTTTTTACTCAAAGCCTTTCACCATAACCTTGTTGATCATGCTCTCCAATGGTATATTCACTTGCCTAATGGATCCATTAGTACTTATTAGGATATGGAAGATTCTTTTCTTAGAAATTTTATTTGTAACAATGACCCTAAAGTTACATATGAATGTTTTCCTTCTTTGCATCAAGGAAAGAAAGAACAAATTTAGATTACATTTCACGCTTTAATTAATGCATGCATTAGTTATTGTTTCACCCTATTTATTTAGAAATGCAATTCATCTTTTTTTGTGACTTAATTCCCCATTAAAAGAAAATCTATTATATGATACATGTGATTCATTTACTCTTTTGTGCTATAAAGTTATTGATTTAGAAAAAGACTTAATTTTGGATTATATTATAACACCTCCTTCTACTTATTATATTCCTTCTTTACCTACTAAGTCTTCTCCTCTCCCATTTATTGAGCCCCCTCTATGGTCACCATCTCCCCCCTCTGCACCAACGTCTTTCTTCCACACCACCGCATTGGCATTCACCTAAGTCTTATCCACCTACAACTCATTAACAAATGCACTTTTCACATTCTACTAAGACAGATGATGTCTTGTGTACCTTACTTGATAATTTCCTAATCCGTTTACCTTCCAACCAACATCATCCCCCTCATCGGTTACATCGTCATCATCACCGTCATTTTTAAAATTTCCACCACATCAATGGCATCGAGACAATGACTTATATGTTCTCCATTATGTTCTACAAAAATTAGAAGATAAAGGTGTCATTGGCTTCCAATATCATTTTGGTGATATCTCTCTCTCCTATTCCAAATCATCAAGCCTCTGCCACTATTAGCTTGTCTCATTCATCTCCTCCTAATTTTATCATTCATCCAACTCCTAAGGTCATCATTCATCCACGTCCTCTAGCTACCCCACCTATAACCACATCTTCCTGCCATCCTCACATTACTACTACATCCCATTGGCTTCCTAAGAAGACTACTTCCGCACTTCCTACCACCACACCTCCTTTTTTTGGCACAATTTCCTCTGATATCTAATTCAGAACTCATACTAATAGTTCTCGTGCTCCACAAGATCTTACCATGCATCACAAGCCTTTGTATCTCTAGTAGATGTTATCTACTTCCATCTCATTTCCCGATGATGCACTCATGTTCTTAAGGTTCATACATGAGTGTTGAGGGAAGTGATACTAAAATGAACCTCATTATCATACTAGGGGGCATCTCTCTTTTTCCCCCTTTCATCGTTATCACACATGACTACGAACATTGTTTTACATCTTCTCATTTTAAAAATACCAATAAATCATTATTCAATTCTCTTATAATATCTAAATCCTATTGATAATTCACACATAATGCCTATTCAATTCCTTACTTAGCAACTCTTTCCACTTCACAATAAATTTAAACAATAAAACAACATATATATTAACTAAACCATGCCAACAATGTATCTCGAATACAACAAACTAAACAATCACTTCTAAGTGTAAACCACATTCATCACATAGTTTACAAATACACATCCCCAATATATATACGTGTGTGTGTGTGTGTGTGTGTGTGTGTGTGTGTGTGTGTATATATATATATATATATATATATATATATATATATGTATATATATATATATATATATATACGTGTGTGTGTGTGTGTGTGTAGATATATCTATCTATATATATATATATATATATATATATATATATATATATATATATATATATATATATATATATATATATATATATATATATATATATATATATATATATATATATATATATATATATATATATATATATATGTATATATGTACATATATATATATATATATATATATATATATATATATATATATATATATATATATATATATATATATATATATATATATATATATATATATATATATATATATATATATATATATATATACATATATACATATATATATATATATATATATATATATATATATATATATATATATATATATATATATATATATATATATATATATATATATATATATATATATATATATATATATATATATATTTCACATCAAAATCATAGTTAGAAGATACAATCGCTCAGTGGAAGCCCCCATGCGTCAATACGTCATATATAAATATATCATTTATCATCCTTGCTCTCACTATCTACAATCACAAGAGCTCTAGAACTAGAAGCTTCACCGCTAACTCTATGTCATCGATCTTGGGCTCTATATCTTTCTAACTATCTTCATAATATGGAAATCTTTGTCATCTGCTCTAAATATCGACCCTAAATCTCTACATATCATGTAAATACATCTAGACATTGCCTCATCCTCCTACAACTGATCTCACTCACTCTATCTATGTACTATCCTCATCATGATCACTCAACAAGAATATGCACGTGGTCATCACTATCGCCACTGGATCAACCAAATGGGCATGTTCACCCACAATCTCATCAACCCGCTCTACCTTCCCTTCTCCCACTAGCACATCATGTGGCATGTTCTACGTCAAAGTGTGTATAGAGGTATCTACAATCATCATCCAATAAGCGTCAATTGCAACCATACAAAAAACTCATATTATACACCACACAACTTTTTACCCATGAACTATATCAAAAATTAGCCAAATAACAATACACAATACTCATTCTCCACTCGTGTTGCCACTACATTGTCTACCTAGAGTGTGGGTTCCTATCCCTCAACTCCTCCAACTTTCATCTCACTTGTTTCATCAACAACCACTTGAAATAGAAACAACCACCTGACTATATTTATGTATATATGCATGTAAGAACTCAACCCATGTAACATCAATAGAGTTACCACAAAACTAGATAATCATTGTTTTACTTTCACATATCCCTTGTTTTACTTTTTACTTTGAAAGTGAGTATTTAATTGTTTATTCTCCCCTTCCTTATATTATGAGATAAACCTAATTGGTATAATTAAATTATATTTAATTTCGGGTAGGATCTACTTAAATTAACAATGGAAAAATTGTGAGCCTTTTAAATCTTTTAGGGGTTGATTACCTATGTATGATAATTATATGTCCTAAATAATTTACTTGTGGGAAGTTAATTTTTTCTTTATGCGTATATATAACGAACTAGATGAAATTATCTTTTAGATCTAATTAATCCATGGAGGGGAAAGACATTGATCTCTTAGGAAATAAATAAATGTCACAAAAAGGGGAACAATAAGGGGCTCAATCGTTATCCTAAGTATAACCAATTCCCTAGCTTATGAATAAAATAAACAAACACCTTATCAGTCATATTGAAACATCACCTTCGGTGGATCATGATATGAAATAATATCTAGGCTTTACTTGAAGCCTCTCTTCATGGATTATATTTATTAGCCTCCCGAGTTCAATTCGCGGTGGATAAATTATCACTAATGAACTGTGAGAATAATTTTACAACAACTTAAGTAAACAAGAAAATAATTATCAATGTTTATGAGGGTTCACAAGCTTACTTTATGATTATTTTTGGGTTGTTAAATTATGGGCATGACATCCCCCACATCTACACTCTCTTTACTCTTCTCCAAACACCTAGTCCCACAACTAGTCTTTGCTCTTAACAATCAAACATTCTTAACAATTACTCATCATTCACACTAAACCTTACAAATAGAATCAAGCACCTAACCCATACATTATTATTGTATTCCACTTCCTTTTTTTATTGTTTTGCTGTCAATTGGGTGCGTTCCACTTTCTTTTTTTTATTGTTTTGCTGTCAATTGGGTGCGTGGGTGGATATGATGGTCACCTGCCATTTCCAGAATTCTAATTAATGTTAGACGTGTTGGGTAGGCTTTGTGGGTGGCTGCACCTTATGTATTTTATTGTTTTGATCTCCAAATTTGCCAGGAACTTACTGTCTGCCTTCACCCTGATTTCTCTTGCCGTGTGAGATCCCCTTGGGAAGGATTTGCATAGGGGGTCATTGATTTGACCTGGTAACTTATTACAGAGGCATATCGGCACGAGCAAATTACCTTAGTATTCCTATCGTCTTCAGTCTTATCCACTTCCATGGTAGTATATAAACAAGGGCAGACCAGCAAATTAATGAAACAATTAGTTCGAACTCATAATATTCGATGGCTGTTAGCTGCTTTGTTTCTTCTGTTGCAATGTCCAGGCTCATTCTGTTTGTGCTGCTTTTACTTGCAGTTTCACCTGCATGTTTTGCACTATTCCAGGCGTCATCAGGTCCTCGAGAAGCATTATCAGCGCAAGAAGGCACTGATTTTACGTTGCACTCACCAACCTGCTTGGAAACTTCAATACTTCGAGATGGTATGATAGCGGGGTCTCCTTTGCAAATTTGGAGAGCGTAAATCGGAAACGCATCGTCATAAGATATAGCCGTTGGACACAGTACTGCACCGTGGGCACCTGGGAAAGTGCTATAGGCAGTTTGGTGTTAGAGGATTTCAGAACAACTGTTCCTTATCTGAGGCCCTATCTACTCCAGGGATGCTCTTGGGCTGCAGTCTCCAATGGCTACGCTTGGATTGATTTCTACGTCCACGATGCCAAACTTATATTGCTTACCTCAGAGTTAGAGTCAGATCAGTTGCAGCATGTGATGAATGTAAGTAACGCTAACACTAATGACAATATTGACAATGTAGTTACTAATGATGCTGCTGCTATGTCTTCTTCTTCTTCGAGGCTTGATCTGTCTTCAACCTTGTCAAGGTTTTCCCCTGTTAACAAAACTGGCTTTGTAGACTGTCCTGTCTTGCCTTTGGTTTTGCTGAGCCACCTTAATGGCATTGGGACGTTCTCAAAGCGGGCGAGTATTTGACATCTGCCAACAAGAGAATACAGCTGGCAATGCAAAAGGATTGTAATCTTGTATTGACTGATACCCAAACCAATCGTGTGCTCTGGATCACTAACACTGCAGGCCGTGGGACCAACTGTTTTCTGCGTCTACAGACGGAGGCTAACTTGGTGATCTATAACGGTAATGGTGCTCCAGTGTGGGCTATTAACCAAGGGTGTGGAAGTGGGTGTGAGAAGTTTAGCTCTCTGGTCATAGAGGATGATGGTAACCTGGTTCTGTTTCGTAGTGAGAAAAACAAACTTGATAAAGTGTGGGCTACTAACACCAAAGTATAACTAGTGCACTCATCTCATCTTAGTAATTCTGCTTAGTGTTTAAAATAAGTACTCTACTGCAATCAACTTGCAGTGTTTACAGTGTGTTTTTCCTATTTCAATGTGTGGTGTGTTTCAATTTATTACCTTATATCCTTCGTGACTCTCAGCTGACATGTGACATGTTTGTGTGTGCATTACCAATATATATGAATGTTTTATGGAACAAAGGTCACTAAGTCTTTGTCATGAATCTCTTTATCTTTAATTTTTACAAAGTTCTTTCTCTATTTCGATGTGTGGTGTGTTTCTATTTATTACCTTGTATCTTTCGTGACTCTCGGGTGATATGTATGTGTGTATTACCAATATATATTAATGTTTTATGAAACAAGGGTAACAAGATCTTATCATGAATCAGTTTTTTGTTTTGTTATGTGAATCTTATTTTTGTGAATTAAGCTTTTAATTTTTATGAAATATAATGAGAAATAGTTCTATAATATAAGAAAATTATAAATCTTAGTAACTCTAAATAGTGCTAGTTTTATTAATATTTTAATAAAATATTAAGTGTTTCTTGATTTTAATAGATGTTAAATTATTTTCTTTTTATATTTTGAGTTATATAAAATATTCTTAATAAATTTTATAATTATATTAAGAAATGAAATAGATAACACAAAAACATTTAAATGAGCATCTAAAAGCCCTTCCTCTAAATTAGAATGCATAAATGTCCTCATCTAAAGAAAGATCAAAATTAAATTCATCCTATCACATTAATCTTAATGAATTTTACGATACATCCATATAGAAATAATATAAAATATTTTATTTTAAGATAATTGAAAAGAATAAAGGCAACATATCTTTAAGTAGCAATTTTTTTTAAAAATATCCCACCGATGAATATTTACAAGATCAAATTAAAGAAATAAGCATTTCAACGCCAATAAAGCATCAATCGTTGACAACTCTTATTATTAGATCATTATTGTAGTCATTTATTACATTTATGTAAATCTAGATTAGCTATCAATATATATACAACAAGCCTCCAATAGTCAAATGTGTCTATTTTATCAGTTATCATGAATAGGTTTGACACCGAGTGTGTCAAATGCGCATTATATGAACATTACACTTTACCTCCATTTATGGATTTGACCTCAACATTTATAGCATGTCTTTTATGGCATGGATTATTGGTTTCAAAGTTATATCTCTTTTATGCACATAAAAAATATGCACACATTAGTTTTAAGGACATATATTCAAAAATATTTTAGAGTACCAAGTAGAGTGTTGTAGTAAGCGAAAGATGTTTGATGGAAGAAAATGTGAAAGATGATATCAAGACACAATACACATAACACTTTGTCAAGTTCCAAAAAAATATTATTCATCTCAGTATAAATTTTGATTCTTTTTCACATCTTATACAACAACATTTTCAAAATTTATTCCTTTCACGATCCAAATCAATCTTTATATCCAAATATTTGAAGGTAAGATTGATTCCAAAATATTGGATAAATAGATGTGCCATTTTGAGTCCTACTTCTCCATAAACCACCTCAATGATGAATACAATATCACTTTTTTCCTCTAAAAACATTCATTTGAGTGTGCTACTAGTGGGAGACATACAACACACACAACGTGGCCATTATTTTGAACCCATTACAATTTGGAATACTTTTATATTCTCTTCCACTAATTTATTTGTGTTAATAAAAAAAGTGAATTCAAATATGAAACCTATTAATGTGTAATATGCAATAAAATGAGTTGTAAACTTTGGCATGAAGAACATATAAGGCGGAACCAAGTTTCAGATACAAAAGATCCCAAAAACATAAAATACCACTTTCATAAAAATGCGATAAAAATATATGTGTTTTTAATATGAATTTTAAAATCTTTTCAAAGCCTATAACTAGACCCAAAATGAAGGAAAATCATAAAAGTAGAAGGTAGGAGGGAAATATTGTCTTTGGAGACAAGACCACAATGAAAATGGGGATAAATATGCTCCGTAAAAGAAGAAAGTCACAAAAGCAGGTAAATGAAATTTCAAATAGGGTTGTATAGAGAGGGGTTGAGAGGAAACAAAGAAACAAATTACAATGAGAAATTCACATGATCTCATAATTAATGAACAAATTTGTATTAAATAACATAATTAGTCATGTATCAAACTAGATAAGTACATCATCGTTATTTTATTACCTTGTATCAATTTATCACCTTGTATCGCTCATGAGTCTCAAGGTGATAAAATTAATGAAATAAGCATTTCAATATTAGTAAAGCATCAATCATTGACAATTCTTATTATTTTCATTAATATTCTTGTAATAGTTTTCTATTAATAGATTATTTCTTGTAATCATTTATTGCATTTACATAAATCTAGATTGTATATTAATATCTATACATTGTTGAGTTGCATTTTTTTTTTTATTTATCTAATAAAATGTACACAACATCTTATGTTTGAGGGTGAACATTTAGATAAAATAAAGATCTATGCAAATATGAAACTACTCATATTCATTAAAATTAATAAATATCATTTAAGGCTTTTAGAGTCGCAACTCAACAATTTTAGGAGGGGATCATATAGTCAACCCCTACAAAATATCTAATGAAAAATTACTCAATCCAATACATTCTCACCATTTTAAAACTTCATAAAAGAAAAAATGAAAATAAATTTGTGACAATCTCATTAAACTCACAAATATATATTATGTTCTAGTATGAATTATACAAAAATAGTCAAATTCTTCGACCATGCTAGAAAGACATGAAGAAAAAGAAATGATATATTGGGGAAAACCAATGACTTTAGAGGAAAATCATAACATATAGTTATACACTATATTTATAGGGCGCAAAAACTTCAACAAATCCAACTTATAATGACACTATCTAGAATAAATAATAAATAAGAAAATAAATAGACTAGCACCAAAGTAGTCAACTAGTGAAGTACCAAGATTATGTGTCTAAATACACTATAATTTTCCAAAGCACGTTGTGCGGGAAGAGTGATTATTGCTTGTCTAGGAGTATACACCATTTTTTTCCATATCTTCTTCTTCTTATTGTCACTTGTAACATTTTCCTCTATGATCATGCATGCATATTTATGTACATATGCATGTAGAAACTCATCCTTGGGAGATAAAGAGAGTTACCACAAAACTATATAATCGTTACTATTGTATTTCTGAAGTATCGTGTAATAATAACACTATTTTGAATCTAATTTAAGTCTAGGAAACACGACCAAGTAGGTGTGTCCCATTGCTAAGATGAGACATCTCCATTCATAATCTTTCAACATTTCATACACCATGTGTTATATTGATGTCTCATTTTCTTTAGTTTTAATAGAAGTTTCACTTTCTACAACAAGCCTCCTATAGTCAAATGTGTCTAGTTTATTAGTTATCATGAATAGGTTTGAACCTTAGTATTTCAAATATGCATTATATAAACTTTACACTTTTTATCCAAATATGGATCTCGACCTCTACATTAATATCATAGCCTTTATGGCGTAGATTATTGGTTTAAGAATGATATATCATTTATATATTATGTTGTAGTATAAATCATACAAAACTAGTCAAATTCTTCAACTATGCTAGAAAGAGAGGAAGAGAATGAAATGAGATATATGGAAAACCACAGAGACTTTAGAGGAAAAGCTTAACATATGGTTATACACTATGTTTATATTGGATAAAATTTCAGAAAATTCAACTTATAAGGACACTAACTTGAATGAATGATAAATAAGTAAATAAATAGACTAGCAAAAGGTAGTCAACTAGTGAATTACCAAGATTATATGTCTAAATACACTAGAATTTTCAAAGAACTTTGAGCAAGAAGAGAAACTATCACTTGTCTAGGAGTAAAATCCATTTTTGGCCATCTCTTCTTTCTTATCATTGTCACTTGTAACTTTTTCTCTATAACCATACATGCATATTTATGTATATGCATGTAGAAACTCAACCCATGGAACATCGAGAGAGTCACCACAAAACTAGATAATCATTAATATTGCATGTCTGAAGTATCATGTAATGATAATACTCTTTTTAATATAGTTTAAGTATAAGAAATATGACTAAAGAGGCATTTCCCCATGCTGAGAACAGATTTCCATTCATAATCTTTATAAATTTCATACACCACATTATATTGTCCTCTAATTTTCTTTAGTTTTAATGAAAGTTTAAGTTTCTACAACAAGCTTCCTATAGTCAAATGTGTCTAGTTTATTAGTTAGATTATCATCAATAGGTTTGACCCTTAGTGTGTCAAATGTGCATTATATAAACTTTACACTTTTTCTCAAGTATTGCTTTGACCTCTACATTTATATCATATCCATTATATGGCGTGGATTATTGATTTCGGATTAAGTTTCGGTCATGAATCATTTTATCTTTAATTTTTATGTTAATTTAATTTCTTTAAATTAAATTTTAAATATTTTTATTATTCATGAAATATAATAAGAAAGAGAGACGTAAATTATGAAAATAGATCTTAATTACTACAAACATTATCAACTTTATTAATATTCTATTTTATATATTGTTGTTAAATATATTATATTAATCTATTTTAATATTATTGACTATTACAAGTTATTTCTTCGACTAGTGGTGTAAAATTGGCCCCAAACCTTTATCTTGATTTTGTTTATAACTTAGAGTTTTAATATATTTTTCTTTTCTTTATGGAATAAGTTGAGAATTGGTGCAACCCTTCACTTATGAAGTCATATTTTGTACAAAAATTTGAGGCCCATCCAAGGTGTTCTACTAATAGGTATTTATTTATGTTTTAGGATTTCTTGGCATTTTAGGGGTTTTTATAGATAGTGGGAAAAAAATTATAATGTTTTAAAAGATTAGTGTGGATGCGGGAATGAGCAATAAACTATTTTGAAGCTTATGTGGTTTTTATAAAATCATGTATGTGGTTTGGAGGTATTTCAATGTCTTGTATGTTGGATCCACATCAATTGGTATCAAAGAAGGATTTGGATCTTGAATGGTGAAGGTAATATATATTACATTTTTCTATATGATTTATTACCTCTATTTTATATAAGAATGGTTGGACGCATAAGAGGAGGTTACGTTGAGATAAATAGGCATATGAAGGTATGCATCAGAGGTAAGTTTCTAATCTCACAAGAGAAGTTACACATATCAAATGGAGACATGAAAATGGGGATGTAGACCAGATAGTGATGTTGAAGAATTACCTCCATTAAGGAATGAAGGAAAAAATGAAGATGAAAAATGAGAGAGATGAAGAAACATTGAATGAGTGACCATTTGAGGAAAGATTGATTTAATATTTAGAAGGAAAGAATGATGGCATCAAGATTAATTTTCTTGATTATGATGGAGGGTTATGACCGAGAGCGAGTTGATTGACTGGTTAAATTGCATGAAAAAAATATTTGAGTGGAAAACCATTTCAAAGGATAATAAGGTTAAGTTTGCATGCACTATGTTGGTTTGGATATGCATTGATCGGGTGGGATAACTGCCAAATGAAAGACAAAGATAAAGAAAGGATAATATCTCAAACTGGAATAAATTGGTGAATAAGTTAAAGGAAAAGTTTCTTCCTATATATTATGCCTAGAAACTATCTCAAAGGTTCAAATTCCCAACTCAAGTTTCCAAGCAAACTCTAACTAAATTTGACTAAATCTACTCTAAGTGGCGAAATTACTATTTTTAGTAGTTTACTAGAACATGTTATTCTTAGTAAGTTCACATGCTTATTCGTACATGCACATAAATTGCCACGCATCTTCTACATGCCTGAATTAGAGGAATTGCCAAATTTCCAACTCATAATGCAACTAATAGACTAAAATTAACTAATGCCCTAAAATAGGAAAAAACTGAACTACAACTTAAATCCTAATTTTTGGCATCAAGATGGTAGATTTCCCAAAAATGTGCCAAAATTTCCTCCAACCGGTAGGGTAGGTTGACCAAAGTGTGTTCGCTCTCATGAAACATGTGGTTTAAAAAACGGACTCAAACAGACACCGGAGCACAAGTTATGACCTTTTCAAGTTCCCTGCTAATTTTGGTGCATCACAATCTCATTAAACTCATAAATTAGATTCTATGGTAGCATGAATTATATAATACTAATCAAATTTTTCAACCATACCAAAAAGACTAGAAGAAAAAGAAACAAGAAAATGGGGAAACCAAGGGTTTTACAAGCAAAGCATAACATATGGCTATACACTATATTTAAAAGGGGAAAACTTTCAACAAATTCAACTTATAATGACACTATCTAGAATAAATAATAAACAAAAAAAATAGACTAGCACCAAAGTACTCAACTAGTGAAGTACCAAAATTATGTGTCTAAATACACTATAATTTTCCAAAGCACTTTGAGCAGAAGAGAAACTTGCTACTTATTAGGAATAAAAACCATTTTGTGACCATCTCTTCATCACTTGCAACTTCTTCTTTTGTAATCATACATACATATTTATGTATATATGCATGTAAGAACTCAGCTCATGTAACATCAAGAGAGTTACCAAAAGAACTAGATAATCATTGTTTTACTTTTTACTTTGAAAGTGAGTATTTAATTTTTCATTCTCCCCTTCCTTATACTATGAGATAAACCTAATTTGTATAGTTAAAGTATATTTAATTTCGGTTAGGATTTACTTAAATTAATGATGGGAAAATTGTGAGCCTTTTTAATCTTTTAGGGGTTGATTACCTAGGTATGATAATTATATTTCCTAAGTAATTTAATTGTGGGAAATTGTTTTTTGTTTATGCCAGAAGTATATAACGAACCAGATGAAATTATCTTTTAGATTTAATTAATCCATGGAGGGAAAGACATCGATCTCTTAGGAAATAAATAAATGTCACAAAAAAAGGAACAATAAGGGGTTCAATCGTTATCCTCGGTATAGCCAATTCCCTAGCTTATGAATAAAATAAATAAACACCTTATCGGTCATATCGAAACACCATCTTCAGTGGATCATGATATGAAATAATATCTAGGCTTTACTTGAAGCCTCTCTTCATGGAGTATATTTATTAGCCTCCCGATTTCAATTCCCAGTGCATAAATTATCACTAATGAACCATGAGAATAATTTTGCGACAACTTAAGTAAACAAGAAAATAATTATCAACGTTTACAGGGGTTCATGAGCTTACTTTATGATTATTTTTGGGTTGTTAAATTATGGGCATGACATCCTCCACACCTACACGCTCTTTACTCTTCTCCAAACACCTAATCCGAAAAGTAGTCTTTGCTCTTAACAATCAAACATTCTTAACAATTACTCATCATTCACACTAAACCTTACAAATAGAATCAAGCTCCTAACCCATACATTATTAAATTTCTAATAGAAATTAAAAAAAAAAAACACAATATAACCAAAACTCTAACAAGAAAAGTGAATTGTTCGATAAAATAATGAATGTATAAATAAATATCAAATTAAAAATAACATTAACAAAAATATGTTTTGGTTTGGTTCACTTCATTTGTAAAGAAGTAGAACTTGACAAAGTATAACTCCCTTCAATATGCAACTTCATTTAATTGTATATTACATAAAAATAACAAATGGTGATGGTGGGAAAGTGTTGTGAATACATAGAGGGTGCAAGATAGAGTGCTCCAAGCAAGATATTTAAATTTTTATATAAGACAATGGTTAAGAGGTTGGCCCTTAAACCTCTTTTGTTACTTTTCCAATTAGATCACTCTATTTTTTATTTTATGATTCTCTCCAAGCATGATCAGATATGTGCAAAATGCACACCAAGTGTTTGCCAATATGTCTGTCAGCATTAGTGTGACCAACTTTATAACTAGCTTTAACTATGAAAAAATGTTTGTTTCTATAATCAAGAAAAGTGAAAAATGAATAAAACACCAAACCTCCTAACAAAATCCCCTTTGCCTCAGCTTTAAGCAAATGAGTAGATTCCTTAGTTGCTTGTTTTTCATGAGTAACTTCCTCAATTATCAAGGCATTTCATCATTTATGTTAATGTTTGTTTAGGTAACCTTCACTTGGTACATTGTTTTTGCTTGAATAAAATTACTTTATCATAATTAAACATTTAATAAATCTTAATTTTTTGAATAGGCAATAATGAGATTTTGTAAGGCTCCTTCAAACCTTTTACACAACATCGAAAGATATAACAAGAGATACCCACTTACAACTATATCAAGGTTTGGATCAAACAATCTTGATCCGCCAAACAAAAATAAAGACCATAAGCAGCGAACAACTCTGATAGAAAAATATTTAAAAGTCCGGAGGAGTAATGATCAGACCACAATAATTCAAAATAACAACTCACCAAACATAATATTTTTGTCACCTAGTCCCGCTATCACTCACCCGATTCACCCTTTTGTGTTTAGATTTTCTGATTTGAACTTTGTACGAACCTTCTTCCTCATTTTCCTCTCTTTCCTCAATTTCCTCAACACCACACATCATTAAAATCATGTACTCCCTATACCGTGGACCCTCAAAACGCAAAACCTTTAATGTATTAGGGTCACAAGGATCCGCTGTTTTCAAATTTTCATATTTCTTACCTTGTTCGACCTTCACACAGATCTTTTTGCTTCCCATCTGGAGCCACACGGATCACAATTTCTATGTTCGCATGGTTATGGCGTTGCTTCTGTCATTGTAAATACTCCATTTAGTTTATATTATTATAAATACTCCACAGAGTTGCTTCTATCATTCGATGTGAAGACTTGTCAATTAACAACGCACGTGCCCACTATTTCTGCTGTCGCTCGACACATGCCATTACATCATTCGAAACTTATGTATTTAAAGAAATTTGCACCCATGATTTGTCAGGTTTAGGCGGGGCCTCCCATGCATGGTATGCATGCTTTGATGATGGGGCTTTCATGTCAGGTGGTGCATTTTATCAAGAGAATAGCCTCAAGTGGGAAAGGAGACCCCAGATTCACATTGATGTAAATTCTTTCAAATATCATCCTGGTATTGGCCAAGGTAGTGGAATCAACAACCATGAAACTACTTAGCGCCTTGGCAATACCAATTAAAACATCCATTCCCCATAAATCCATAGGCAGGGCCAACAACTTAACTGAATAAGGGTAACACGAAAGAACTAAATCTTCTTGAAGGAACCATAGCCTCCACCTAGAAAAGGACAAGATGATTTTTCCATAAAACTAGGGACCCCCTTAAGCATCTTGAGAAGATCCTCTTCCATCACAAAAAGAAATAGAAAAGACCCATTTGATAAGTCCAAAATATTCAAATTTCCTAGAGGGTTCCATTTTCTTTTAGCCCATACTCTAAAACAATCAATATTGGGTTGAGCACCCACAAACCTATCTATCAAGGCTAATATATATCTTTTTTGACCCCTATCCACCACAACTTCTGGCACAAAAAGAGAAGATATGTCTCTAGTTTACGAGGGAGACAAGTTAGGAAGTTCTTCCTTTTTCCGAGTGTTAAAGAACCGATCAACCTAGGATGTCACATCACTTGGGGTTACCAATTCTTGTCCCTTTTTCCTCCATGATCGTAGATCCCTCCTGTACCTGAGTCATTGGCTCAAGGTCCAATTCCCACCTGTGGAAGGTTTAAAAAATCATCCTACCACTTCAACAAATATTTAATGTATTTTATGATTTGTGTGTAACTCAATGTTAATATACTTTATTAATTTTTTAATCTTTGTTAAAATTCTGTTCGTATCTTATTTGGTTGTCTTTTTATTTTGTGAGTCGATACAAGATATGGTGTTGCTACTAAGGGCACCCTACAATCAAAGTTTGTGGACACAATATATGGTTCCATTAGAGCTTTTTAGTAGCATTTGTGTTTGTCTTGTCCAAGGTTTTAGATTTAGAAGCTTAGTTGAACATAAATGCGCTTAAATTTCAACATATATTTTGATAAAATTTAGAGCATTTGATAGAAAATGAATTCTCTACAAAACTTGAAGAAGGAATAGCCTTTTTTCCAGTTGAGATGATGAGGCTCAACAATCCCGGTAAGTAAAATCCTAGATTATTGTTCCCTTCACACTAGTTTCACCTGAAATTTCAAAATATACAAACATATTACACTCGATATTAGGGCACTTGATGATCAGTCTTATATCATATTGTCATGATATTTACAAATTCCTTTAGATGAAATAATTTTTATGTTATTATGTGCAAAGATTGTGAGAATAGAGGTGGATTAAACCAAAAAATTGAGTCCTAAAACCTATATGATCCTTAGAGGCTAAAGCTACCATTTATCTATTTATTAGTTCAATTATATATTTAAGATTTTATAATTATGCTGATGTTTTTCCATTTATTTAGGAGACAATTTCTAATAATTTAGCTAAGATAATGCATTATACCTTTGAGGATAACAGGGTAGGGTAGGTATTCAAAACCATTTTGGACACAACACACATGGATTAACCATTGACTACAAGATCTAAGTTTCTTTCTACAACTTTTCAACAATAATTTTTTTATTATAAAGCATTTCTAAAATTTAAAAAGTGGCATTTAAATCATAGGTTATTCACATTTTGACATATTTTTCTAGTTCATTTATGATTTGTTTGACCATAAATAGTCCACAATTTATAAAATTTATAGCTCACCTACATTTTTTTAATTGTCTATGTCTACAATTATTTTATGTTTGTATCATTCTTACAATTCATTGTTTTTGTAAATTTTGTACAATTTCTCTAAAAATGTAATTTTGTCCATATATTACCTCTTTCTAAATATTTAATATATTACAATTTTGTATTCCTCATCAAAGTGATATTTGTGGTGATTTAATATTTTTACTACAATTTTAGTTACCACATAAAACTTACACATGGAAGTTACAATTTAATTTCAAGAATAATAATTTGTGAATATATATATATATATAATACAACTAACATTGTGAATGTGTTGTCTATGTTTATAAATTTTGCATAATATTATGTGGTTATTTATAGTTGTTAATATTTTCCCTAAATAAATAGAATAATAGCTCTTCATTAGTTACACTAGAATATTATAATAGGTCAAATACCGTGAAATAAAATTTCATTTGATATATTACAATTTTGTCAGAATTTATTACATTGTAATCTCGAGCCCCACAAAAGTTTCAAACTTGTTCCTCCCACTCCCTCAACACCTTTTTTATTGTTAAATTAATGTTGTGGCCGTTAAGTCCTTTTGGTCGTTGAAGATTTTTAAACTCCCCGCATATGCATCGGCCACGAGGAAGCTTACCCTCCTTTTCTCTCCTCACGGTGGGCTCAAACTCACAAAATAAACTATGCAAAGATAAACCATCGTGTCCGGTTGGGACAAAAGTATAATACATGGCTCAATTTCATGAGCCCTCCATCTCTCTCCTACCCATGGATGTCCGGATTAAGTTGGAATTTATATTTATTTTGGGTCCGGGTCTTGGCAATATAATATTATATTTTTGGAATATTATTGCAGCAAAGGAAATAGTATATATTTTTATATATACATAAATGCTTTTAATAGAAAGGGGATATATAAAATATATGCAACAACATATTAAAGACAACTCTCGGCTTAAAATATAGGGAATAGAAAAAGAACAACAACTTAAAGGAGAAATAGAAAACGAGAGAGAGGGAAAAATAGTGTGCAATATTAGCACAATGGAGAAGAAAAGAGGGAAATACATAGCAAAAAAGTAGCTCATGAAAGAGAGAATTTTTGTAAGAAAAAGAAACAAGAAAAATGACACAAGAAGAGAAACAAAAAGAAAAATAGAGCAGAGTTCTAAGATTGTAAAAAAATTCTAAATATTTTATACATTGTGTTTGTATGTGTGTTTTATTTGTGTTTCGGTTGTCTTTTTTTTCTTTGGTTGCATTTGGCACTAAATTTTGCCAACAATTTGGTATCAGAGAAAACAAAAATCTTAATAACTCGTGGGTTTGAGCTTTTATTTTCGGGTTGAGTTGTAATGGCTTCCAACAACAACTCTTGGCAACAACCCCCAATATTTGATGGGAATAACTATGACATATGGTGCATTAAAATGAAGACTTTGTTCTCTTCTCAAGAGCTATGTGAACTGGTTGAAGGAGGATATGTAGAGGTAGCAGACCATACTGCTTTCAATGCACTGACACAAGCACAGAAGAATGCTTTAAAGGAGAATAGAAGAAAGGATGCAAAAGCTTTAAGCTACATCTAGAATGCAATCACTAATTCAATATTTCCAAGGATAGGAGCAGCTACAAAATCCAAGCAAGCTTGATACACCTTACATAATACTTATCAACGAAAAGAAAAGGTGAAGGTAGTCAGACTACATATGCTAAGGAGAGAGTTTGAAACTCTTCTCATGAAAGACTCAGAGTCTATAAATGACTTCTTTACAAGGAATATGACCATTTTCAATCAGATGAGGACAAATGGAGATGTGGTAGAAGAGCATAGAATCATAGAGAAGGTATTGAGAAGCCTTCTAGTCAGATTTTATCCATATGTGGTTGTGATATAGGAGTCTAAGAACTTCAAACAAATGAGTTTTGATGAGCTAATGGGTTATTTACAAACCCATGAATAGAGAATGAGTAGACCAGTCAGCTCCTCCAATGAGAAAACCTTCAAAACAAACAAAAATGTTAGAGGCAGGGGGAGAGGAGCATATAACGGAGGAAGAGGAAGATTTAGCAACCAACAATAATGTGGAAGTCACAACCACTATCAAGATCCATAAGCAAAAGGAAGATAGAGGAAAGAGAAGGAACACTTCAGCAGGTTGTTCTTCACAAAGGTATGATAAATCAAATGTGCAATGCTATTATTGTAAAACGTTTGGGCATTGTGTAAGTGAATGCAAAAAGAAATAATATGATATGAGAAATCATAATCATAATGCAAGATTCTCTAATGAAAAAAATATGGATCTAAGAAGAATGAAAAGAGTGGAACCTTCCTTTTAACTTGTAATGTAGCTGAGCAAGGAAGCAAGTAATTTTGGTATCTAGATAGTGCTTACAGCAATTATATGTGTGTGGAAAAAAGAGATGTTTAGTAATATAGGTGAAGAAATCAGATCTGAAGTGAAGATGGGAACAAACAATAAAGTTCTTGTGATGGGTAAAGGAATAGTATCCATTCTCACCAAGTAAGGAGACAAGAAGCATATACATAATTTTTTCTTTGTTCTAGGATTGAAGTATAATCCTCTTAGTATTGGGAAGCTTATCCAAAATGGATATAAAGTGAAATTTGAGAATGGAGAATGTGTTTATATGATAAAGTTGGAAGTAACAAGCTGAATGCAGTTGTGTAGATGACATAGAATATAATGTTTCCTTTGAGGATGCAAAGTGTAGCAGGTGCGGTAGCGTTCAAACCAATATCCATTAATCAATCCACTCTCTGAGTATCTCAGGTATGGGCACTTGAGCTATGGTGGATTGAATTTTATTTATAATAAGAAAATGGTTAAGGGATTGCCTCCTATTCAACAAACCAGATAAGGTTTGTGAGGCATGTATATTAGGGAAGCAACATAGAAATGATTTTCCCTTAGGTAAATCATGGAGAGAAAGCTCACCACTTGAGCTTATACATTCAGATTTGTGTTGTCCCATGAAAACTCCCTCCATGTATAAAATTTTATATTTCATTACTTTCATTGATGACTTCAATGAAGGACATGGGTTTATTTTCTTAAAAATAAATCAGAAACATTTGAGGTATTCAAACAATTCAAGGCCATGGTTGAGAAGCATATTTTCCATTATATATATATATATATACATTGAGAACTGATATAGGGGAGAGTATATATCAAATGAGTTTTTAAACTTCTGTAAAGAACATGGGACCAAAACAAAGTTCACAAAGCTAGGTATACACCTTAAAGCAGAATGGTATAGCTAAGAGAAAGAATAGAACCATTCAAGAAATGGTAAGAAGCATGTTGAAAGCAAGATGATTGTCCAATGAATTCTAGGCATAATCAATTAGGACAATAGTTTATTTGTTGAATAGATGTCCTACGAAGATTTTGAGGAACAAAATACCTCAAGAAGCATGGAGTGGAAGAAACCAAGTGTTTAACACTTGATATTTTTTAGATGTGTGGCATATGCACATGTGTCAAAGAAAATAAGAACAAAGTGGGATAACAGAGGAGAGAAGTGCATTTTCATTTGATATAGTGAGAAATCAAAAGCTTACAAATTGTATAATCTAGTTACTAAGGAGCTGATAATCAAAAATATGTTCAATTCATTGAGGAAACATCTTGGGAAGATGCACAAGTAGTGGAGCAACCACAAAAAAATGTAAATGCACCTATCATTGTGCCTGAACCAACAGAAGGAAGAAAAAACAATGTACCAAGTTGGACACCCATTTCACAAAGGGGTGAATATTCTAATGGAAGCAACCAACAAAGCATGCAAGGACCAACAAATGAAGCATCTTCATCATCATCAGACTCATTACAGTAGTAAGGAAGAATGAGGAATGTACAAGAGATCTATGATTAGTTAAGGTATGAAGAAAATGAAGATGAAATGATTAATTTTGCTTTATTTTTACAGATTGATCCTATTTATTATGAAGAAGCAATTAAAGATAATAAATGGTGTGAAGCAATGGATGAAGAAATTCATGCAATAGAAAAGAATCAAACATGGGAGTTAGTATATCTTCCTAAAGGAAAGAAATTCATTGGAGTCAAGTGGGTTTATAAAACCAAGACTACTCCTGAAGGAAAAATTGAAAGACATAAGGCAATATTAGTTGTCAAAGGCTATAAACAAAATCCTAGACATGATTATAATGAGACATTTTCTCCAGGAGCAAGGTTGATAATCTTTGTGAGAACAATTATTGCCATAGCTGCTCATCATAAATGGAAATTCCATCAAATGGATATTAAATCATATTTTCTGAATGGAGTGTTAGAAGAAGAAGTCTATGTGGGCCAACCACCTAGTTATGAAATCTCAGGGCATGAAAGAAAGGTATACAAGCTGAAAAGAGATTTGTATGGTTTGAAACAAGCACCAAGAGCTTGATATAGCGAGAATAAATTCATATTTGACAAGTAATGGCTTTAGTAAAAGTAGTAGTGATCCCACACTCTACATCAAAGTAAACAATGATAAGATTTTAATTGTTTTTTGTATGTAGATGATTTCATTTTTAATGGAAATTCAAATAAAGAAATTGATCAATTTAAATCAGAAATGAAGGAGGAGTTTGAGATGACTGATTTGGGATTGCTGATGTATTTCCTTGGCATTGAAGTTAAAAAAATAGATCAGGGTTTTTTTATATGTCAAAAAAAGTATGCAAAAGAATTTTTACAAAGATTCAAAATGTTGGACAACAAACTAACATCTACGCCAACTGAATTAAGTTTGAAATTGACCAAAGAAGATTGCAACAACAATGTGGATCCTACTAGATACAAAAGTATGGTAGGAAGCTTGATGTATTTAACTACAACAAGACCAGATATAATGTATGCAGTTAGTTTGATTTCCATATTTATATAGGTATGTGTATAAGTTTCTCATTGGAAAGCAAGTAAGTGTATATATAGGTATGTGAATGGAACAAGAAATTATGGAATTTTATATGTTGCTAATGATAATTTTCAATTAGTTGGATATACAGATAATGATTGGGCGGTAGCTTGGATGATAGAAAGAGCACATCTGGATATGTGTTCAATGTTGGATCAGGAGCCATTTCATGGGATTCGAAGAAATAGTCAGTAGTTTCATTGTCAACGCAAAAGTAGAGTATATTGCAGCAAACTCAACCACTTGTTAGATGGCATGGCTAAAAAGAATCCTCTCAGATTTGTAAGAAAATCAACAAGGAGTTTTTGTTATTTTTTCTGACAATATGTCTTATATTGTATTTTCTAAAAATCCTATTTTTCATGGCCAAACCAAGCATATTGCAATCAGATATCACTTTATTCATGAATTGGTGGAGAAAGGAGAAATTGAGCTAAAGTTTTATAGGTTAGAGCAACAACTAGCTGAAATTTTCACCAAACCTTTTTCAAAGGAAAGGTTTGAGTATTTGAGATAAAATTTTGGCATCATAAATGGATCGTCTAACTCCAAAGATTAATTTTTGTTTTTCTCGAGATTAAGGGGAGTGTCAGAATAAATTACTTGGTAATCTCGAGCCCCAAAAAAGTTTCAAACATGTTCCTCCTACTCCCTTAATCACATTTACGACTATTAAATTAATGTTTTTATCGTTGATTCCTTTTGGCCATCGAATATTTTCAAACACCCCCACATCTTCATCAACCACGAGGAAGAATTCCTCTTACCCTCCTTTTCTCTCCTCATGGGGGGCTCAACCTCACGAAACAAAATATGTAGCATAAACCATCGGGTTCGGTTGGGAAAGAAGTATAATACGTGGCTCAATTCTATGATCCCTCCATCTCTCTCCTCCCCACAGATGTGAGCCTCCCAGATCAAGCCAAAATTTATATCTATTTCGGGTCTAGGTCTTTGAAATATAATGTTATATTTTGGGCATATTTTTGCAACAAAGGAAAAAGTATATACTTTTATATATACAAAAATGTTTTTAGTAGAAAGGGGGATATATATAATATATGCAACAACATATTAAATACTACTCTTAGCATAAAATAAAGGGCATAGAAAAATAAGATCAGCAACTCAAAGAGAAAAAGAAAGATAGGGGAAAAATATTGTGCAACAAAGACAATGGAGAAGAAAAGAGGGAAAATATAGAGAATACAGAGCATCAGCTCATGAAAGAGGGAATTTTCATAAGAAAAATAAACAAGAAAGTGGACACAAGAAGAGAAACAAAAAGAAAAATAGAGTAACAACTCTTGGATTGTAAAATTTTTTTAATTATAATATAAAAATTGTGTGTGTGTGTGTGTGTGTGTGTGTTTTATTTGTGTTTCGGTTGTGTCTTTCCCTTACTAGTTGCATTTGGCACTAAATTTTCTAAAAAAATAATTAAAAATACAAAATTCAATTGATGGCGGTGGAAATGAGGCACTCGAATTCCTATTGAGATGGAGAGATTTGTAGGCTTCATTGAAGGTGAAACAAAATTGGAAATGACAAAGGCATAACCATGCCTAAGAGGAGGTCAAGGCCAAAGGCAACCTATTCAAAATCGAAGCAACATCTAACCCACAATGATTTGAAACTCCCTCATTATGTGGACAACAAGATCAAACTTGAAGCTTGAGAACCAAAATATGAAATGAAAATCTTACACATGAAGCCTAAAAATATGAAATGAAAATCATAGATATTAGATGAAATGGTGGTGGAGTAGGAATACAGAATCGAGTTTGAAATATTAGCATGAGTTGTGGTGAAATAGGTAAGAAATGAGAGATTAGATAATTGGAAAAGTACTAGGAAAACTCGGAAGAACATATGTTCATGGATGTAGATGTAACAATATTGGGTTTCAAGAAAATAGTATGAGATGAACATGAGTAATCGAGAGAAAATATCTTGGAAAAAACAAGAGAGGGAGGATTCTTGTGCCAGAAAAAATGAACACAAAAAAAACAAAACAAAGTTGTTGCTATGAGCACAACAATATAAAAAAAATATTTCTATTCATCACAGTATAATAGATTACAAAAATTCATACAAAACTTCCATGCTAACAACTACTGCAGAAATTTCCTTTCTATTATTACTAATAATCTACTTCAGTTGTGGTTTTTCTCCTATGGTCTTGTTTTCTCCTTCTTTCTAAATGATTTATTCTCCTTCAATGGATCTCTTTGCTTGGACTAATGTTGGTTCTATTTCACCGAGTTTCCTTTCACTTTTCTTTCTTTTACTCTTCCATTTGGAATCGATGTTCTTATTTTGTTTTGTTATGCTCTCTAAACTCAAAATCTCGGTGTATCTCATTTTCCCTCCTATTTTCTCTTCACCCAAAAATCCAACCACCAAATAACAATCAAAATTAAATGTGCAATTCAAAATCTAGGCATCATAATTTCCTTGGGACCTTGCAAGTTAGAAATGAATTCCTATAATTACAAATATATTTTAACAACAAATTTCTAAATAATTGTATTTGTTACTCACATAACAATACACAACCTAATTAATATGAGTAGTTTTAACAACTCATTTACATTCAAATTACATTTACTTGAGAATAATTAATCTCGTAACTATTCCAATATTTAAATACTCATAAAACAATGTAAGCAATAACATATATTTCCTAACCTCCCCCTTAGTGCGAACATTGGGAAACCATGCCTTCTATCGCAACATGTCACTTTGATGCTTGCTCATGATTTGTATGGTTTTGTTTTCAGGATAGCCAACAACCAACTAGATGTTTTTTCAAATGGTAAACCAACAACCACAAAAGATGGTATTTTTTCAGAATAACCAACAAACCTTCATGATGGTTTTCAAAATGAAGAACCAAAAAACATAATATCATGATGTTACATGATTATCATCATCTCTCATCACATTATTCCATCCGGGGATTATACAGTAATTGTGCTCACACATTTCAAACTGAAAAAATAGATTGAATAGAAATGAAACATTTGGTGTCATGTTACCCCCACAATGTCAAATTTCCACTTATTCAGAAAACTAAATAGGAATAATTGAAATCTAAAGCACATTGAAAACACTAAAAAAACATGCCACCAAACCTTCATGCGGCCCCATCATGGGCGATGATGAGAGGTTGTTGATCAAGCTCCAACCTTTGATTCCTCCATCCTTTGGTGTCCCACTTCTTACTCAACACATGTTTTGATGAAGCTCACTTGTATGAAGATTTTGAGGAGAAACCCCCATAAGCTAAATGTCGGATACATGTGATAATGCGTCCCTAGGATAAATATTATAAGTTTTACAATTTTGACTCTTTTGACCTACTTGAAAAATACTATTGACACAACTTTTAGACTCTATGACTTGACTCTTAACAAGACAACATACTTAACACCTAGATCTATATAACAATTGACAACTAGACTAGAAAACTATATATGTTGAAGTGGCCAAATCCTTATAGATATTTGATTAAAACTAAAGAGGTTTATAAACTATAAGTTACATGAGAAATAGCAAAAATGACTCAATCTAAACAAATAATAATAAAATGATATGAAAGACCTATAAACTTTATAGTCCAATTAAAGATTGGATTTGCAAATCTAATTGACCAAACTATATAACTAAATATGACACATATAACTCTCAAGAAAATAAACTAAACCTACAGAATCACTTGGCTCAAAAGGACTTGTATTGTATCCTACTTATTTTCATGTAGTAATATTTTTATGTGTCTTGCATTATATGCCTATCCTCCACGTGTTATCCTATTTTACTAGTCATCGAAGTGAGAAATGCATTTCCATTGTAATCACTATAGACGTCTATATTGATGTGTAAGCTAACGCACCCATCATTGACTTGATGTGTAAGCTAACGCACGAGATTTGGAATGTCGGTAATCAATTTATAAATCCATTTTCAATTTGTTATATCAGTGGCACAAGTCTCGTGATTTTTTAAAACTATTGGTTGAGATGCAGGCTAATAAATTATCTTCAACAATTTGTCTAATATAACTTGATCAAATGTCCATGAGCTCGACTGTTCGGATGGCTAGCCATTCAAATCTTTTGGAAAGTCTACGCCCGTCTAATTGAAAGGTGAAAATAAATATTATACCCGCTCATGCCCTCTATTTGTTTTTACTCTCTCTGATACCAAATGAAGTTAGAGCAGCATATCTACACTTGAAAAATGTTCCAAACTATATTCACTCTAAATAATTATCTATAATATTCATTAAGAAACATACAACTTTATAGGAAATAAATTCTTATAATTATGGATAAAGTTTAACCAACAAATCTCTAAATAAGTGTATTTGTTACTGAAGTAACAATACATAGCTTAATAGATAGGAGTTATTTTAACAACTTTCTTATATTCAAATAACATTTACTTGAGAATAATTATTTTAATAGTTAATTACTAACACAAAAAAGGTAAGTACTAATATATATTTCCTAACAAAAATTATGTAGAGGTACTTGATTAAAGGATGTGTTAATATACAAAGCATCTGAGATAAAAGTGTCTTCCATATCGAGTCATTAAAAATAATTAGTGGAGGTGGCATAGGAATGTCGGTGCTAATCATTGCATGAATTCGATGATCATAAGAAGGCAGAGGTGGTACCACATGATGAGCATTGTGCACTTCCAAAGTAGATTTATCAATGTTATGATTAGGAAGTGGATCATTGAATATTTTAAGTTGTGCATTATCATTACTACGCTTTAAGGATTTAGTTATCTCATCCCATTCAATTGCATCTACATTATTAAGATCTTGTACAACATGACAAAACTTGATATGCCAATCAATGAGGTGACCAATACATCTATGATAATCGAATAAGAATTAACATCAAAACTATTACCATGAGGCTTTCTCACATCAACATCAAGCATTGGAGGGAAAGGAATGAGATTTCACTCAAGTTATTGTTTAATAAATATATGTGGAGTGAAAGGTAAATGTGTTAATTGCCTTCATGTAGTTTATAACAACCCCTTTTAGGTTGAGCTACAACATTAACAATATCTTTAGAAGTATCCATATTTTCTATGGTCTTACCTTTAAATGTATATTTTCTTAGAAACTTGGAACTAAATCTACTAGAAGTGGTAGAAACATACTTAAATTTATTCATATGTAGTTACTAGGCTTCACATTCTTTCATTATATGACATATATGATAAAATGAAGTAAAATTATCAAAAATTACTAATTCTTGCAAAGAGAAAGTAAGTTTTGTATACTTAGATATTTAAGTTCTCTATCAACCTGAATATTATTCATTTTAGTAAGACTAGTATTGTAGTGTAAAAATAATCATTGATGTGTTCATCGAAACTTCTCATATTTTTGACATTTGAGTATAAGAAACATTGTCCCAAATATTGATAGAAAATTGTGTAGGAAATTGATTTTCCAAAGTGATAAAATACCACGTAGAATGTGTGGGGATATATCTTAGAACCATTGTAAGTAAAAATACTTGAGACTTTTATAGAAGATCTTGGTAAGTAAGATATCATTAGATGCATAATCAAAGAAAGAAATGTGGAATATTAAAGGTGTTCGCACGGTCATCCTTACCATAATAAATAGGAAGTTTATGAGCGAAAACCAAGATGAAATGGTTAATAAGCCACTTCGGGTGCAAGTGGATTATGAAGCAACTAATTAGAATCCATAACATGAGAAGAAGTGCATGCATGTTGTTGTAATTGTAATATTAGAGCTTATAAAGTGTTAATAAGGGTTTTTATATCATGTGTGCGAGAGAAGAATCATGTCAACCATTTTGATTCCATGTCGGAAAAATAGTAGTCATAGGAATAAACATAAAGACACTGCGTGTGTAGGAATATTAGGCACTCCCATTGATGTAGGTATTGTATTAATAGTAGATTTATGTATAGTAGAAGAGGGTCATGGCATCCCAAAATAGGCATTCTTCATTATATGTTGATCACGAGAAAATTTGGTAATGACAAGAATCTTAATAATAGGCTCAATGTGATGAGAATTTTCATGAAGTTACACACAAAATTAAGATAAAAGTTAAAATCGTTCTTGGTCCGAATGTTTTCCTCATCATTTTTATAATCAAAAGAATGTTCACTATTTGTTTCAATTTCATGTAATGGTACAACACGAGTAGGAGAATCAAGTATAGATAGAGTTCTTAAAATAGGAAACACAATGAATAATCCATGATGTTACGAAGCTTGTGAGGAGGAAAAAGATTAAAAATACACTTAGTGGATTGATTGTTAATCCAAATACTATGCCTAAGTGGAATATGAAGGAAGCATATGCAATCTGAAATATACTAAATGCCTTAAAATACCAACAAATAGGTAAACCATAGATCCACTAAGGTCTTAATAATATATTCAATTCAAGCATCGGGTTCACCAAATTTTAACAACCTAATTATATTAATACTGCAATGAATGCACTAACAAATGATATAAGTTTTATTACAAGGATTATTTTGATTACTTAACATCCAACATTAATTGTGCAATATCATAACAATACATTAATACTTACGACTAGTGATAAAAGTATTGTATAGGCTCAAAATGTTAGCATAGTATACATACCTATTTTTATTATTAGACTAAGCTTCTATCTATTCCATTATTCTCTCACCTACATCCATATCTTCCTCCTTCAGTTTAGGGGAATATTGTTTATTGCCTCTCCTATATAATGTACGTACTACTTCATAATAATACAAGGTGTGTAGAGTATTTCACTCCACATTCTTCTCTCATATTTGCTTCCTTCATTCTAGTATCAGAGTGACAACGTCTCTAGCCTGTGTGCTTGGTGCGGTGAGCATGCAATCTGCGTGGAGGATGTGTGGTAAGTGAAGCCTTCAGCCTGCGTGGAGAAAGGAGAGACTGCGTGGAAAAGACTTCGACACAGTGTGAACACCTACATGGAACATGCTACACATCAGAGAAAGAAGGAGATTCAATTTCTACGCTAAGGAGATTGCTGACTCATCTTGCTACGTAGACCCGTCTTGGATGACTGTGTGGTGTGGATAGAAGAATTTCTATCTAAGTATTGTGTGGAAGAATCCACTTGTTTTTTGTATGTCTTTTATCTTATTTGCTGCAGAAAATTCAAAACAAGATCTGCATGGTAAAATAAGTTTAGGAAAAAATTATTATTCTTGTCAATAGCATGCGTGGATATTCTGAGTAGAAGATTCTTTGATCAACATAAGGTGATAGTTCTTGCTCTCGCATGGAAGTCTATCAACAACCACTTGATTATTCGCAAAGAGCCTATGAAGGATTATCCATTCAAAGCTACGTGGAGAGTTGTATGCAAAAGCTATTGTTAATAATAAAAACATGGCCAACATATTTGATTCCTTCGTGGAAATCTGAAACTACGTTTGAAGCATTTCTCTGCTCGTAGCCACATGGGAAGACAGTCATTGTTGTAGTGTAGAAGATCTCTAATGCCTGTTTCCTGATCTGCATGTCTTCAACAAAGAGTTGGAATTGAACTACTGTGTGGAAGTTTGATACTCTACCAAGGCAACGTGAAGCTGATCCTACAACACTTTGCCAAATGTCGAGTGTAGACAACTCAATTGAGAGCGTCAATAACATGGTTGCCACAGCCAAAATCTGGAACATCGACTCGCTAGCAAGAGAACACCGTGAAGAAGCTCCTGAGGGCTCCAAGTTCTACTTTGCATTTCTCAACGAGCTTCAGAACACCGAAATCTAGCCTTTGACAAGCTAGTTCGAGAAGGACTTCTTGAATATTTCCTTTTGACGTCAATGTCAAGCAAAGTGAGTACGGGAAGAATTAGAAGTTGGGTACAATGCCGACTGTGATGATGAAGAAGAACACCCCACAAAGCGTTGCTATCTCACAACACGTGAATATTGCGAGCATCTACGAGCCAATAATTCTCATCAGTGAGTCAAAATTGTAATAACTCTTGAAATAAATAAATAAATAAAAATTTTATTACAATGTCTGCTCGAAGTTGCTTCTTTCCGATGCTCAGTTGCTCAAAGGGCCCAATTTTGCATCCTGGAAAACAAAAATGAAGACAATCCTTTAGTTTGAAGGATTATGGGGCATCGTGACCAGATCGGTGCCCGTTCCCACTGCTCCTGACGAATTAGTTAAGTATGAGATGGCTAATGTGAAAGACCCGATGGCCGATAATGCTCGTGATCGATGAAGTGCAAGTCGCATTTTCGGAATGTGAGTAAACCAAAGGAGGCCTAGGACAAGCTGGCAACAATTTATGAAGCCAAAAATCAGATGAAGATTCTTCATCTTCAGTCAAAGCTACACACCCTCTCTATGGGGTTAGATGAGAAAGTGGAGTTCTTACGTCGCGTGGCTGAGCTGAGATCAGAGTTATTCACGCTCGATGAAACTTTGGATGATCATAAACTTCTCGTCGCAATCACCTTGAGAGCACTCCCTTCTCAATTCGAGTGTTCGTTACGACACTGAATGTATCTAAACAAATAGTGACATTCGAAGATCTTGTGAATTTTTTGCAGCAGAAGAGGCCATCACTTCATCCCATGAGGAGTCTCAGGATAAAGCCTTGTTCTCAAAGCCTTACCATGGCCAAGAATCAAAAGGGTCCCCTAGAGAAGCCAAATCAAGCGCAACCAAAACAACAACAAGAAAGATCAAAAGTCAAAGAGGTGGTGTCACATTTGCAGAACCAACACTCATGACACTGATCACTACTGGTACAATAGCTTGAAACAAGGGTCTTCAAGTCAAACAGCACATTAGGCGTGAAGATTTTCAAAAGTCCAAATGACATCCCCACTGGAGAAAGCACAAGGGACATCTCGTAGCCCAACAAGAAGATGATGAATCTAATGAGGAGACATCAGAAGGAGCCCATTGTGGTAAGAACCTTGTACTCATCTCTCAAAATTCTCATCACGAAGAAATTCTGGTTGATAGACTTTGGTGCAAGCAAGCATATGTCAGGTGACAAGAATTTGTTTGATTCACTACATGAAGAACCAACTAAAGATCAAGTTCGGATAAAGAGATGACAAATAGCAGTACATTACAGAAGGAATAGGGAATGTTACCATTCCTCTTAGACTATGAAAATGTACACTTACAAAGGTACTATATGTTCTTGGCTTGACAAGCAATCTCTTGTCAGTTACTCAGCTCTTGAATCATCATCTTAAGGTAGAATTTCTTGTCCAAAATGGCATTAAATCATGTTTAATCTCCACAAAAGGTACAGTTTTTGCTAAAGCATTTGTAAAAGATAAGTTATTTACTTTAGATATTGTTTCATCTTCTGCAGTATCTTTATCTGCTTCAACAATAGAATCAACTGCCCTATGGCATTTTAGATATGGACACTTTTCAGTTAGTTCACTACACCAGATGAGTTCAAAATAAATGGTCCATGGACTACCCAAATTGTCTAGTTCCTTGCCTATTTACCCTAGATATCTTGCAGGAAAACAACACAGAGATCCATTTCAGGCAAGCACCTTTCATGCCAAGAAGCATCTGGAGGTAGTTCATACCGATCTAAATGGCCCATTGCCTACTTCATTTTCAAGATACAAGTACTTCCAACTATTCATGGATGACCACTCTCGCAAGATGTGGGTATATTTCCTAAAGAAGAAAAGTGAGGCTCTTCAACATTTCCAGAACTTCTATCATCGTGTTGTGAAAGAGACTGGAAAACCACTTCTTCTACTTCACTCAGATCGAGGGGGAATTTACATCAAAGAAGTTATTGGCCTTTTTGAACCAACATGGTGTTAAATGTAACTGATTGCTCCTACACACCCCAGCAAAATGGTGTTGTTGAGCATCGCAATTGCATAGTGATGGAGATGGCTCATTGCATGCTAACAACTATAAAGCTAGAAGAACGCTATATTGGGCTGAAGCAAAGATGAGATAGCTATATATCTTCTCAACAGGGAACCGACAAATATTCTACAAAATAAAATTCCAGAAGAGGTATGGAGTGGTAGAAAGCCATTAATTTCTCATTTATGAGTATTTGGTTACATAGCATACATGCATGTCCTAGCTCAAAAGAGAAAGAAGGTTGAGCCAAAGTCACTCCCATGCATCCTACTTGGCTATAACACTACCTTGAAGGCATACTATCTCATGGATCCTGAGACAAAGAAAATATATGAGATTCGGGACGTGGTTTGTGACGAGTCATCCTTTGACTCAGTAGTGACAACAGAAGATCCATTACCAACCACCTCTCATTGACTAGTCTCTGAATCAGATGATCAGCTAGAAGAGACTACTCAGAGAAAAGAAATGTTGCTAGGAGAGCTATTTGTTGATCTTGGAGAATTGGAGAATGTGACTCCACATCAATCAACATGACAATGACAAAGTTCTTCTCAAAAGCAGCCAAGTTCTCATCCGAAGTGGGTACAAAGCACCATCAAGGACTCACATTTGCAACAACTCCCAGATACATCATCGGAGTCAAAACAAGGAGTCAAACAAGAAATGAGGTAAACTTTACACTCATGAGTTCATTGATTAATAGCTCGAGCCTGATAATGTTCATGAAGCACTCAGTCAACCTCAGTGGAAGGAAGCCATGGATACAGAATATGACTCACTCATGAAAAATCAGACATGGGAACTTATCGATCTGCTACAGGAAAGAAACCCATAGGCTACAAATGGGTTTTCAAGACAAAATATAAGGCAGATGGATCCATTGACAAACATAAAGCATGACTTGTAGCAAAAGGATATGCTGTAAAGAGGGCATCGATTATGAAGAATCCTATGCACCCACTACGAAGATCAAGACCATCAGAGTAATTTGCGCACTTGTAGCATAGAAAGGATGGAGACTTCAGTAGATGGACGCCGAGAGTGCTTTCTTAAACGGTGATCGGAAGAAGAAGTATACATGACCAACTTTGAAGGATTTTTAATGAAGAGCATCCTAAAAAAGCTATGTCGTCTCATCAAATCACTATATGGACTGAAACAAGCTCCAAGGGCATGGTATATCAAGATCAACGATCACCTTTTGCAGCATGGGTTCACTCGTAGCCCCTCAGATTTGAATTTGTATATAAATAAGGTAGGAAAATAAATTGTCATTCTTGTTGTATATGTAGATGATCTTGTGATCACTTGGCAAGTTCAGAAGATTAGATTGATATTGTAAAGAATGATCTTAAAAGAACCTTCGACATGATAGATTTGGGGCTACTACATTACTATCTTGGCTTGGAGATATGGCAAAAGGAGCATCACATTTTTTTCTCCCAAACAAATTACGCCAAGACACTCTGGAAAAGTATAGAATATCCGATGTAAACCTATATCCACTCCCATGGAAAAAGGATTGCAACTTTCAAGATTCCAGGACTCACCTCAAGTAGATGCTACTCTCTATAGGCAATTTGTTGGAGGGATCATCTATTTGACATATACTGCACAGATCTCTGCTATGTTGTCAGCTATCTTTCCAAGTTCATGCAGGAGTTGAAGAAATTTCACTGGAATGTAGCAAAGCATGTTTTAAGATATGTCTAAGGAACAACTGATTATGGTCTGGAATATAAGAAGAATGATCAATTCTTCTTACAGGGATACATCGACTCAGACCACGCCGGATCTATTGATGACAGGAATTCAACTACAGGATACATATTTCATCTTGGATCTAGACCCATCTTGTGGATAAGAAAGAAGCAGAATGTTGTTTCTATCTCATCCATAGAGGCAGAATATCATACCACATGAGGAGTTGTGTGCGAAGTGATATGGTTACATTGTATTTTAGATGATATGGGAATTCCTGAAAAACATTCACCTATTCTCTATTGTGACAATTAGAGTGTGTTGAAGCTCGTGCAGAATCTAGTTTTCATGAACGAACAAAGAATATTGAGATTGATTGTCATTTCATTCGAGAACACATCTTGGACCATCACATTCAGCTCTAGTACTGTCCTACAGAAGCACAGAGTTGCCAACATTCTCACAAAATCTCTTGGAAAAGTGAAATTTGAACTTTTTAGGGGTCACATTTGCAAGAATAATGTAATAAGGGGGAATGTTAGCATAGTATACGTACCTAATTTTATTATTAGACTAAGCTTCTATCTATTCCATTATTCTCTCACCTACATCCATATCTTCCTCCTTCAGTTTAGGGGAATATTGTTTATTGCCTCTCCTATATAATGTACATACTACATAATAATACAAGGTGTGTAGAGTATTTCACTCCACATTCTTCTCTCCTATTTGTTTCCTTTACAAAAACACAAAAGCAGAGAGATACACTTCGCTATAAAGAGTGACATGAGAGAGATTTGTGTGTACAAACTAAAGAATCTAGATGTAATGAACCTAAATATGCTTTATTATTGGTATTGTACCTAGAAAATGCCCCAGTACAGAACTATACACTTCTTATAAGAATGTTTATATGGTATTTACCATATTATATAGTTTTGAACCTTTTCATAGTGTGGCTCCGTAACTTTCCTTTCCCTTTTCTTATCTATAAATGCATGTCTCTATCAATACTTTAGTGTCATACAGGTTGTAAAACCATCCAATAATTTGAATCAAACTCAAACCCTAATTGTGGGTGGAAGAGTGTAAAAAGGTTCATATTTGGGTTAAAGTACAATTGATGCATTACCTACATCAACACATGTAGTTCTCCACCTAACATGTGATATCTATATGGATGCATCTAGTTTGGTAACTTGAACAAATCGACAATGCTTGGTGATTTTAATATTAGTAAGACATTGTTGTTAGGGTAATTATATTTTACCTAGGTTAATTATGCATTGCACATAGTTAGTTTGATAATTTTTATATGTTATATGGTTATATTTATTTATAACATTCTATATTGTTTTATTCAAACATACGAGAGTTGTTATATTATTTTAACAATACTATTGTTTCACGGTTGTACCCGTGTAACCCATTTCTTTGTTTGTATATTGTTGTCCAATATGTATAAATATTGCAACACATCTATTATAAATTGATTTTGATTATTAATAAAATATTACAAGCTTCTATCCCTATTTTACATTTGGTACAAAAAGGTGAAACTATCCTGTGAAGAAGAGAAGGTTGGAGAGATAGAGAAGACAAGATTGAGGAGCTTGGAGAATTATTTGCAGCAATTGAGAGCATGTGCAACCTCCTGCAACTTCCCAACCCCATCCCTGCCTCCCTACAACCTCCTGTTTTATATCTAGGTAAACGTAAAGCATTTTTTTTTTCCTTAGTGCCCTCTACACCATGAAAAATTACTTTCCGACACTCACAAAATTAGAAAATATTCCCAATTAGAGGTTTCTTAGCTAAGGTTAGCTGACAATATTCTTCCTTGCATAGTATCTACTAAATATAGTAGTCTGTTTGATTTGGAGGATGTCCTACTATTACCCTATAGCGAGTTGCAAATGGAGTTCAATCTTGTAGGAGACCGAGCTCTCCACAGAGATCATACCTAGGCTGGACATTTGATAAAGGACCGAGTGGTAGTATTGCTACATTGAGTTGATAAAGGTGAGTTCCATTCGCCCCTGACCAAGCTTTGCATTGGTTATAGACCAGCCGCACCATAGCCCATTCCAAGGCATTAGTAGTGTGTTGCATCGATCGAGCCACCAAACAGTCAAGCCTGATCCAAGTCCCAATAAATCTAAGTTGTGTCTAAATGAGGAGACCAAGCTATTCTCCTTTGTTCGATCCATCTTTCATTGGTGACTTGAGCACCATCAATGGTGAATGAATCTCCATTCACAAATCAATGAACCCTACACATAGCCAAAAGCAGAGACATACAAAATAGCAATCGAACTATGTTTTTGAGGTGTTAGTGTAGGTTATTATTTATCCTTTTATTTATTAACATAATTGTTACACTTGTGTTAGCCCTACCCCTGTTGGGTTAGCTTTCTTAGGTGTACTAATTGTGTGGAGTTAGCTTACTAGTTATGTCGAGTTAGCTTCTTAGTTATGTGGAGTTAGCTTACAAGTCTTATGGAGTTAACTTAACTACCAGTATCACTTAGTGGGAGTTTTTCACCACTAATTTAGGTATTAGTTACACTTCCCTCCTCCTATATGTACATCTTTCTTATTGAATAATTGAAGTCATTGTATTGTAATGTATTGAGCATTATGGATTATGATGGATTTCCATATATGGTATTTTAGATCTTCTATTTTGCAAATCTAATGTGGTGTGCTATTATCATCTGACATCACATCTTGGAAAAATCTTCCTATAATTCCTTTCATGGTATCAGAGCTATAGATGATGTAGACATCCATCCGTAAGTTTTTCTTTGCAAGCAAGGGTTTATTTTTTCATGTATTTTGAATTTTTAGCACTTTTCTGTAGCATGCATTTTTATGCAAAATGGAGTGCGCCATTGGATTTGGAAGGTGCCAAAACCTAGAATCAACTGTAAACTTGACCATGTTTTGAAACAGTCAAATCTAGGTGTATTTTTATCCATTGGATATAAGCATGTACTTTTGGATGCATTCTTTTACCCTCTGGATATTTCAGTTTTGGATGCGATCTTTTATCCACCTGGGATTTAGATTTGTACCCTTTGGGTGCATTCTTTTATCCATTGTATATAAGTGTGTACCTTATGGATGTATTCTTTCACCCTCCGGATATTTTGGTTTTGGATGCGATCTTTTATCCACTAGATGTAGATTTGTACCCTTTGGGTGCATTCTTTTATTATCTTGATATTTCATTTTGGATGCAATCTTTATCCACTTGATGTAGATATGTACCATCGGGTGCATTCTTTTATCCATTGGATATAAGCATGTACCTTCCGGATGCATTCTTTTACCCTCTGGATATTTATGTTTTGGATGCAGTCTTTTATCCATTGGACATAGATCTATACCCTCTAGGTGCATTCTTTTATCCATTATATAGTGACGTGTACCCTCTGGATGTAATGATTTACCCTTTGGAAATTTTAGGTTTTGGGTGCGGGATTTTATCCTTTAGTTACAATCTGTATCATGTTGATGCAATTTTTACCCTTTGGACATTTCAAAGTATCACATGTACCTTTTTAAAAAGATCAACACTAAAATACTATTTTAGTAGCAAAACCTTCTAGAGCTCATAACTTTTGATCTGTAGCTCGGATTAAGGTGATATTTTTTTGAAATTGTGTATTTTTTTGAGATCTACGCATTGGTGACATTTTTAAACACATATTTAAAATTTAAAAGGTACTTTTTCTCATTGTAATGTTTACACGCACTCAATTATAAAGTGTCAAATTTGGGAGGGTGTTGTAATCACTTGTGGACGTAATTTTGGTTGAGCCCGACATCCTCAACTTTTGGGTGTTGCATTCTTGTATCTATGGGTGTATGCATTTATATCTCTTTTTTGTTGAGATATTCTGGATCTGTATTTTCGACACTTTATTTTTTGGCATGTTGATAATCTCTCTTGTGGGGGAGCTATTCTAGTGAAGCCTAGTGTTAGTTTTTCAGTGTTCAAGTAGTTGATTTTGGTAACTCATACAGATATGTGGTGTCACTCTACCCATTCAACAGTATGGGAGGGTATGGTGTTGATGATTATTTTTGGGTTTCATTTCCTTACCTTGTTACGTGTTGATACTGTTTCTTCATGTTTCGTGTCCTTACTTTGTTACCTTGGCTTTTCTTGGATCGTGACACTCCTATTTATTTGGATCTCATGTCCTTTCCTTGTTTCCTTGGTTGTTCTTGGATCGTGGCACACCTATTTGTAGTAGTTGATCAAATTATGTTTGGTGGTTTTTTTGCACTTTCGACATCACTCCATTGACAGTCTCCTTGCATGGAGCTATTCTAGTGAAGCCCAATGTCAGTTGTTTTTGAGTTCTATGATCAAGCAGTGGATTCAGACCATAATGCACACCAAAATTCTTCAACATTGTATGAGTTTTGGAGCCAAGCTTCTTGGGATATCTTACAATGGGATTTTTCTCTCTACTTTGTTATTACTGGTTTTGGGTACCTTACGGTGTCCATTTTTCCCAGTTTTTGTACATGGGTACCTCATCAGCCTTGTTGTCGGGACCCACTTTCTTTTCCACCCACTTAGGCTATTCTTACAAGAGGGTGTTAATGTAGGTTATTATTTATCCTTTTATTTATTTATTAGGATAATTCTTACACTTGTGTTATCCCTACACTTGTTAGATTAGCTTGCTTAGGTGTACTAGTTGTGTGGAGTTAGCTTACTAGTCTTATAGAGTTAACTTAACTACCAGTATCAGTTAGTGGGAGTTCTTCACCACTGATTTAGGTAGTAGTTGCACTTCCCTCCTATATGTACATTTTTCTTATTGAATAATTCAAGTCATTTTATTGTAATGTATTGAGTATTATGGATTATGATGGATTTTCATATATGGTATTTTAGATCTTCTATTTTGAAAATCTAATGTGGTGTGCTAATATCATCCGAGATCACACTTGGAAAAATCTTTCTATCATTCCTTTAATGAGGCTCTGCGTGAGCTCTAACATGAATGTATAACCTACACATATCCATTCAAAAATCAATGAACAAACACCTTCAAACGGCATCTCTGAAAGAAGCGTTGAAAAATAAACAAAAGTGACTCGAGATAAATAATAAATCGAAGTCTAATTTTGTGAAAAAGAGAGGTAAAGGATTTTTAGATCTACCGGAGCAGAACCCTAATCCATCCCCCAAGTGAGCTCAGCCACGTGGAGCTCCATCACGGTGCCACGTCTTTGTTCAAAGGTTTGTAGTGCCCACTTCCCTTCGACACCTTATGGCATTGATCCGATCTCGCGACTATATTATGGACATTGTTATAGTTTAATTTAGTATGATGTTAGATGTTAGATCGTGGTTTATTGTGGACTTTGATTCATATATGGTGCATGATGATTATTAGAGACATTTTAGATATTGATGTTGATATATTGTTTGAAATGTTTATATTGTTCGGACTTGTGATATTTGGATATTTTGAGTAGACCTAGAAAATGAGAATTGAATTAAAATTGATGATGATATAGTTGTGTATGAAATTGTAAGTGATACTGCTAATTGACTTAATGATTATTTTGATTCACATATATGTCAATGATCTTGAAATTATATTTATATTCATTTGGATGTTCTAATATGGCCATGAGGCCAAAGGAGGTATTTGTATTTTACAGGTTTAAAATATCACAACAAACATCGGGGGATTGGAGACCAACCACTTTGGAATTCTAGATGAATTCAACAAGGTCACCATGACAACTATATTTTTTGTGTGTTTGATTGTGTTAGGGATTCCCATGGGGGATCACCTTTAAATGTGACCAAGGGGTTTTATGTATTTTCTTTTATTTGGTCCCTTTGTTAATGTTTGCATGTGTTTATTTTGTGGTGCTTTGACCCCTTTCATTATTTATTAAATGGTGTGTAATATTGTGAGTAATCTTGTTGTTAAGTTAATTAATTAAAATATGTCATAAGAAAGTAACTAATAGAGTTGTTGACCTTGAATTAAAGTGTTGTAAGGAATGTGTAAGGGATATATAAGTTGATTTTGGAGTAAGAAACACTTCATCTTATTTGAAATTCGAATTTTTCCTTGGAGGCTGATTTTGGAGACTTGTGGGACAAGTTAAACGTATCACATGCCTCTTAAATTTATATACCAACCTTTCCTATGGTTGGAGGGTTAAATTTAGACCTTCTTTGTGCATTTTTTTAAGTCAAGCTAAATGTTTTAATTGCAATTTCTTACATGTTTTTAATTTCAGTTCTTATGGGGTGTGGGCTTGTTTTGGAGTGTGTAAGTAAGTTGTCATATTATTCACCCATTTATTGTTCCTTGGAGATTGAATTTGAATTATGAGTTGGAGTTGAGGATGTGTGTTGTGGCATCCCACTTGGATCCACCTCATCCTCTTCTCTTCCCTCTCTATATATTCGAATTCCTTAGCTTGTTTTTGGGGTTTGCTTCACTTTTGCATACTTCATTTCAGGCAAATTCTTTTTGTTGTTTGAGCTTTTCTTTTGGAGAAAGTTTGCGAGACTTTTACAGCCTGTGTTTCATTGATCTTGGGTTGTTTTACATTGTAAATATTGTTGTTTGAAACTTGGAACAAACTCCATTATGGAGAGGTAAGATCTTGGCTCTTGAAATGCTCTTCTTTTATTTGTGCAAATGTTATTGCTATGAATGTTTTGGCATGTGTGTGGGTTGTTTGGGTAGATGGCCTAGCGATGGTGTAGGAGAAGACTATGGGGCATTTTTGTGGGAGGCATAATTGTTTGGGGAGGTATAAGTGTGGAGGGAGTTGGGATTTGGGTTCCACCTTACAAATAAATAGCTTGTATTTATTTACTCGTTATGGGGTGTCATAAGAGGTTGGGGAGGCATAAGGAAATGAGAGGAATAAGGGATACTTGAGGAAGGCATAAGTGCATGTCAGGGATTTGAAATGATGTGTGTGTGTGTGTGTGTGTGTGTATTAGTGGTTGTTCTCGGTGGTGATACCCATTTCCCCTTAGGAGGCATAAGCAACATCCCCAAATTTTCTTGCTCCTTTGGATTGCATGATAAAGCATGAGTGTTTTCTGTGGTTGTAAACTACAATTTTTCTTTGGACTATATTTTTTTAATGTGAAATTTGCATGTGTGTTGTGGAAGCCTATTGTTGCCATGCGTTGAAACACATTTCTTATTACATTGTGGTTGGGGATCGGGGGCCAATGAAGAGGGTGGCTTCCCCTTGTCATTGGATGTCTTGGTTGGGTGGAGATCATTGTCTTTCCCCTATTATGAGGTGATCAAATTGAAATAAAGAAAATGGAGGATATTCATGTTGTTGTTTTCGGAGTAGGGGAAAATGACAAGTTTGACAGTCCTTATTGAGATTATTCTTATTGTAACCCTTTCCCACTTGAAGTGGATGACCTTGTACATTATTGGTGATGGAAATATGTTTTGTATTGGCTATGAAATTTGCAATTCAAAATGTGAAAGAGATATACTTTATTTTCTGGTTTTGAATAAATGTGGAAGAAATTGTATTTTGTACATTGTAATTGAGGAGGAAGATAGAGTTCTGACAGTCCCTTGTGAAACTTCTTTTGTAACCTTTCCCACCTTGAAGTGGATGATCTTGTATATTATTGTGTTGGAAAGACTACTTTGTTTTAGCTATGAAAGTTGTAATTGATTATGGAAGAATATATCTAGTATTCAGTTCTATGAACAGAAAAGAAAGATATGCATTTGGTATGTTGTATTTCAAAAATAAATGGGAAAGAAGTTGTAAGATATTCCTTTGAATTAATAGAAGTTTTTTCATTTTTTCATATGATATTATTTCCATTGCAATTTTGTGTTTGATATACAGTAGGAAATCTCTGTTGTAAAAGTATAAAGGAAGCACGTATGAAGAAATATTTCACTGCTCTATCTCATTCAAAATGTTTAAATTTAAAAAAAGAAATAATAATAGAAGTTGCATTCTTGTCTCTATCATTTGATTGAAGGAAAGGAAACTAATTAAACTAGAATGGAATAAATTCAATGTTTTTATTACATGGCAAAAGAGATAGTTTAATCTCTGTTCTTGAAGTGTACAAACCTCATTTCTACTTCATTGTATACTTCACAAATTCCTTTTTATCAAATGTCCAAAACAACCCTACAAATTTATAATAGACAAATGAAATATTCATTTGGACTTAATGAGATCAGAATGATCCCCAAACTAAACTAAAACACTAAAGAAATTTTTAAAGAACCTTTCAAATCAAGTAAAGGCGAAATTGTAGGTTTTCTACTATGTAAACATTGGTAATTTTCTAATGCAAATCAATCAAGAAAATTTTAACCTTGCAATCTATCCTAAAATTTTCCAAGTAAAATCTTTCATGCCTATTTGGTAAGATGAAAAAAGAATTACTAACAAATTTGAACAAAACTGATAAGTTAAAAATACCAGTTCACTTCTAAGTGATAGAAAGACATTTTCTCAAAATTGACCCTTTAATCTTCATCAAAATCAAATTCTTAAGGTTTCTGTGCAAAGAGGACGTTAAGAGCTATACAGAAGTCATCGTTTTCCAAAACTCGGGTTCCTTATCAAAAGTTATGGCCTTCTAAAGTTCTTACTTCATTTGGCTTCAAAATAATCTAACTATCAAATTTAAATGAATAAAATATTCTTGGCGGACCCGTGGGCTAAAACTTTCTTTTTTTACTTTTTTCCAAAAAAGTGCAAAGTCATGAAGTTTCCGCCGCTCCGCTAATCTGCAAGCCTTCATTTTGTCTAAAAATGACCTAAGTCCAAAAAATTCATTTGACAATTTTTCCTCCACGGCCCCGCCGCCCTGTAGCCATTCCTTGATCAACACGTGGATTTTTTGGGTGCTGTGGATGCTCGGATCAATTTTAACCTTTAGCGCTTTCAAAAATAAATTTAAAAAATTTGTAAGTTTCCTCCGTAGTCCCGCCGTGCCACAGAAGCCAATCAGTGCTTTTACCACGTGGCTTCACGAGGAATCGATGGAGAGCAGATCTTTTAAGCCTTAATGCTTCAGAAAACATTTGGGAAAAATTTCCAAAATATCCCCGCCAACCCGACTCCTTCTCCGGGAAAAATTTCTTCCCGCAGCCCGTAGACCTGCTCCTGGGGAAAATTTTCTCTCCTAGTCCCGACCGAGACTCCTCCTCCAGTGGAAACTTTCTCCCCGCGGCCCGTAGACTGCCCCTAGGAAAAAATTTCTCCCCTAACCCCGCTGGCCCGCCTTGGAAAAATTTTCCTCCCAAGGTCCTGGCCGACCCATAACTTTGGAAATACATGGAGTTAGGAGGACTTATTTATATCACTGGAAAGGTGAGATAATTTCCTATCCAATGGGAATGTTTTAATAAGGTTTCAAGTGCGTTAACTTTGAGAAAATTTAGGTTGAATATCTTAAGCCTGTCAGAGGATGGGAGAGTGAGAAATTGCCCTCTTAATCTTAAGGATTATTATAACCCTAAGTTTTGACCCTGTAAATTTAATAATTGTTGTAATGGGAAAACTTTGAGCTAAGATTTTTTTATTTGGCCTCTAAACCTTGCTTGTGGAAACTATTGTTTTATAACCTGGTAGCAAACACTTTTAAACAAAAAAATTATCCCATAATTTTCTGACTAATCCTAGGTTGTTTTTGGGTCTCAAGTGGGTTGTTTTATCAAGTGTTACACTTGGTATCAGAGTGTGGGTTTAAAATCTTGGACCTTGGGAACACTAGAAAACTTGAGACATGAACTTTAACCTAGCACACTTTTGAATCTAGAAAACAACTTTGTGCAAAGAAATTACATATTTTAGTAAACATGGAAAACTTAATAAGACCTAGAGTAATGAACTAACTCTCGCCTTGGTCTCATGTGGAGGCGTGGGCAAGATGAGGGGTCTTTTCACATAGACTTAGACTTACCACTCCATCAGATCATGTTATAGCCGCCATCCTACCACATATTTTACAGACACTCCAGGACATTAATGTCGCCTTACACGGAGGGGTGGGGCACACATGTACCGCTAGACATGATAGAGAACCATTAGATGAGGCTCAAGAATCTTCTCGATGCAGTTGATGATCACAAAGGAGAGAACTCCCACGTGAAGTCGGATAGAACAAAGTCACTACAGAGGGGACGGGAGACTCGGTTTCGAGGATACAAAGATAAGTCTCGAGCCCTATGCTTATAGATGAGCATGCAGAGAGGCCTAGGGGCTACCAGACTACAACAGTAGATCACATCAGGGAGATCCTGAAGCTACTGCCATCTCATTATTCTAGTGACATAGGTGGATTTCAGGTAGAGGCCCATTTGGTGAGCTTGAATGGATTCTTCAAGCTCTGCCCTTGTTCTAACAACACGAAATCTCGTGTTGCGATCAATCTGTTGAGGGATGGAGCGGGTGTCCGGTGAAGGACAAAGGAGAAAAAGCTCCATGTTGATTCTGAGACAGTTACCTGGGAGCTCTTTGAGGAGTGGTTCAAGAGAAAATATTTATCTCAGAGGTTCATACAACAGAGGATTGATGAGTTTCATGACCTCCGACAGGCATCTCTTACAGTGGCTGAGTATGAGAGTAGATTTCTAGATCTACTCTAGTATGTTGATTACATGCAGGATGAGCGGGTGCGGATCCACAAGTTCATCTCGGGGCCTGAATCTGGACATTGGAGGTGCAGTGCGGATCCATTGTCCATAGACATTGGTTGAGGCCATTGAGAAGGCCTATATAACAGAGGAGACTCGGGGAAAGACCCAACAGGCTAGAGAATGAGTTTGGAGCCATATACAATAGATGTAGGACAACAGATCAAGGGGGTTAGTACCTCCTCCTCATGGTGGACAGGGTTTAACATAGTCATCTTTTAGACCACAAAGACCAAAGCAGCATCGGGTCTCGCCCACCATATAGACCTCCACAGATATTTCATGCACAGAGGGGTCAGAGTATGGGGCCTCCTCCTAGGGGTCCCATTAGGACACAAGGAGCACCTAGAGCTCATTTAGTAGGAGCTCGCCAATAGAGATCTCAACATTCCATAGTTGGGCCATTAAGACCCACAACACACCCCTCTAGGGCACCGACTGGAGCTGCTACTCATGGGAGAGGATCGGTGGTTGTTTTGGATGTGGTATTATTGGACACTTTTGGAGAGACTGCCCACATAACCCTAACAACAAGGGTAAGACACAGACCTCATATCCTATAGTTGGTGACATGGGGTGTAGTCATAGGATGTATGCAGTGGTCGAGAACCACCGGGCGAGCATCAAAGTATAGTTATTGAGACTACAGGTAGTATTGGTGGTATTCCTACCTCTATTTTGTTTGATTCTAGTTCTTTTGATTCCTTTATTACACCATCTTTAGTAGAGCGATGTAGGCTGGTGGTAGTTAGGAAAGGTCATAGTTGGGATGTTGAGATGGCTTTTGGAGCCAAGATCTTTGTAGACTCCTTAGTTAAGGAGTGTGTAGTGGATTTGGGACCTTTTACCACTACCTCAGATCTTTGTATCCTTCCGTTGGGCTCTTATGGAGTCATCTTAGGCATGGACTGGTTATCTGCACATAGAGCCGAGTGGATTATTACCACAAGATCATATCTTGTATGAGATGATCTAGGAGTTGAGGCAGTGATAGCGGGGGTCAGGAGACCCATTTCTATTCACACCATCTCCATTATGCAGCTTAAGCGGTGTGTGTAATGGGGTTGTCAGATGTTTGTTGTCATAGTTAGTGACCAATTAGAGGATGGGTCTAGTGGACCATCGCTAGATGACCATCCCATTTTGAGAGAGTTTTTGATGTCTTTCCAGGGAGCTACCAGGTTACCACTCCACATGAGATACATTTTTATATAGATTTGGTTTCGAGAGGAAAATCCTATCTCATAGGCACCTTATCGATGACTACCCCCGATCTCTCGTGAGCTCAAGTTTGACCTCGAGGCCTTCTGGAGAAATGCCTAATTCATCCTAGTGTATCCCCTTGGGGTGCACCGGTGATCTTTGTAAATAATAAGGATGGATCCTTGTGGTTGTGTATTGATTACCGCCAGCTAAACAAAGTAATGATCAAGAATCATTATCCCCTTCTGTGCATTGATGATTTATTTGATCAGATGAAGGGGGCCATAGTTTTCTCAAAGATAGATCTTAAGTCAAGCTACCACCAGTTAAGGATTTCAGAGGAAGATATTCATAAGACCACCTTCCATACGAGATATGGCCACTATGAGTTCACAGTGGTACCTTTTGGTTTGATGAATGCCCCCGTAGTGTTTATGATTTTGATGAATGGGGTATTCAAGACCTTCTTAGATCACTTCATGCTCATCTTTCTTGATGACATTCTAATTTACTCACATACATGTGAGGAGCATGAGGCATACCTTCGCCAGGTTCTTTAGTGTCTTCGTGAGCAACAACTTTATGAGAACTTGGAGAAGTGTGCCTTCTTTCAGAAAGAGGTGCAATATCTGGGCCACATAATTTTTGGGGAAGGTATCACTTTCTATCCTTCCAAGATTAGAGCTATTATGGATTGGCTAGCACCCACTATTGTTACTGAGAGGTCCACAACTTTATGGAATTAGTAGGGTATTATAGAAGATTTTTCAGGACTTCTCTCGGATTGCACACCCCATCACTTCCCTTTAGTGGAAAGGGAATAAGTTTGTTTGGTCATACAGTGCGAGCAAGCCTTCAGACATTGGAGGAATGTCTCACTATAACACCTATTCTTACAGTGTCAGATCCACAGGGTGAGTTTTTCATATGCACTGATGCTTCTTTGGTAGGACTTGAAGGTGTATTGATGCATGAGGGCAGAGTGGTGACTTTTGAGTCTAAAAAACTCAAAGATTATGAGCTTAATTATCCTAATCATGATCTTGAGCTTGTGGCGTTGTGCACACCTTGGTTCGATGGAGACACTTTCTTCTTAGCAGGAGATTCACACTCAGGACTGATCATTTGAGTCTTCACCACCTCTTCACATAGCCCAATCTCAATGCTTGTCAATAGCATTGGATGGAGTTGCTTTGTGAGTATGATATGGAGATAGAGCATGTGAAAGGGAAGGAGAATGTGGTTATAGATGCTCTTAGTAGATGGAGGCATGTGGCTATGGCCACCTCAGTGAGCATAGATTTGTGGAGCAGGATTCTACAGTAGCTTCCTCACGATAGCTTCTACATTGTAGCCAGAGCAGAGATCGAGTCTCAGAGACCCCGAGAGGAATTTTGATGATTTTTATTTAGAGGTAGATGGTCTTCTCAGGAACAGGGGCCGGATATATGTTCCCAGAGACAGAGGCTTGAGATAGGATATTCTAACAGAGGCACATCGTGCACCCTATTCAGCCCATCCCAAGGTGAAGAAGATGAACACCACCTTGAGACAGTTGTATCATTGGAGAGGACTTCGTAGAGACGTGATTCAGTTTGTGTCATGTTGTTTAGAGTTCCAGAAAGTGAAGGCCAAACATCAGCATCTAGTTGGCCTTCTCTTTCCTCATGTTATACTAGAGTGGAAGTGGGACACCATTTTCATGGACTTCATTGTTGGGCTACCAATGTCGAGATACCACCATGATGCCATCATGGTCACGGTGGATAAATTGACAAAAGTGGCTCATTTTTCTTTGGTGAAGACAATCTATATAGCTAGTGTAGTGGCACAGGTTTATCTAGATGAGATTTTTAGGTTACATGGGATTCATGGAAGATTATTTGTGACCGCGATCCTTTGTATACTTCCCATTTTTGGACTACCATGTAGTATGCCCTCAAAACAAAGATCAAATTTAGGACAACATGTCACCCTGAGACAGATGGACAAACTGAGTGGGTGAATTAGATTTTAGAGGACATGCTTAAGATGTATGTGATGGATCATCAGGTGAGATGGGAGGAGTACTTGTACTTGGTGGATTTTTCCTACAATAATAGTTTTTAGAGTTCTATAGGCATGGCTCCTTTTCAGGCCTTGTATGGAAAAGAGTGCAAAACACCTCTTAGCTGGGACAAGTTAGAGGACAGGTTTCTCTTGGACCAGCTTTGTTGTAGGACATGGAGCAGCAGGTGGTTATGATCAAGAAAAGACTACAGGAGGCACAGGAAAGGCAGAAGAAGTACATAGACTAGCATAGGACCGATCATAGTTTTGATGTGGGCATGAAGGTGTTACTTTGTGTTGGCCCCTTTGGCCTACCATCTAGCGTTGCCACCTAGCTTGTCTCACATACATGATGTGTTTTGTGTTTCAATTCTTAGGAGATATGTTGCAGATCCTTCTCATGTGCTAGATTGGATATCATTGCAAGTGTAGGATCAAAGATAAGTGATGGTGGATCCTGTTCGCAATATAGATCAAAGGACCCTAGGCCTTCAAGGCAGAGAGATTGATTAGGTCCAAGTGCAGTGGTATAGATATGATGAGGCTGCAACTACATGGGAGGATGCTACTTTGTTACAAGTTTAGTTTCCACATCTATTCCAGTGACTTCCAAGAGGAAGTCGAGTCTAAGGGGAGGGGGATGTAGTGCTTGCTTCCCTTCGACACCTTGTGATATTGATCCTAATATTATTGACTATATTATGGACATTGTTATAGTTTAATTTAGTATGATGTTAGATGTTAGATCATGGTTTATTGTGGACTTTGATTCATATATGGTGCATGATGATTATTAGAGACATTTTAGATATTGATGTTGATATATTGTTTGACATGGTTATATTATAGATGTTGTTCGGACTTGTGATATTTGGATATTTTGAGTAGACCTAGAAAATGAGAATTGAATTAAAATTGATGATGATATAGTTTTGGATGAAATTGTAAGTGATACTGTTGATTGTCTTGATGATTATTGTGATTCACATATATGTCGATGATCTTGAAATTATATTTATATTCATTTGGATGTTCTAATATGGCCATGAGGCCAAAGGAGGTATTTGTATTTTGCAAGTTTAAAATATCACAACAAACATCGGGGGATTGGATACCAACCACTTTGGAATTCTAGATGAATTCAACAAGGTCACCATGACAACTGTATTTTTTTGTGTGTGTTTGATTGTGTTAGGGATTCCCATGGGGGAATCACCTTTAAATGCGACCAAGGGTTTTATGTACTTTATTTTATTTGGTCCCTTTGTTAATGTTTGCATGTGTTTATTTTTTGGTGCTTTGACCCCTTTCATTATTTATTAAATGGTGTGTAATATTGTGAGTAATCTTGTTGTTAAGTTAATTAATTAAAATATGTCATAAGAAAGTAATTAATAGAGTTGTTGGCCTTGAATAAAAGTGTTGTAAGAAATGTGTAAGTAATGTGTAAGGGATATGTAAGTTGATTTTGGAGTAAGAAACACTTCATCTTCTTTGAAATTCGAATTTTTCCTTGGAGGCTGATTTTGGAGACTTGTGGGGCAAGTTAAACCTATCCCATGCCTCTTAAATTTATATACCAACCTTTCCTATGGTTGGAGGGTTAAATTTAGACCTTCTTTGTGTATTTTTTAAGTGAAGATGAATGTTTTAATTACACTTTCTTACATGTTTTTAATTTCAGTCCTTATGGGGTGTGGGCTTGTTTTGGAGTGTGTAAGTAAGTTGTCATATTATTCACCCACCTATTTATTGTGCCTTAGAGATTGAAGTTGACTTATGAGTTGGAGTTGAGGATGTGTGTTGTGGCATCCCACTTAGATCCACCTCATCCTCTTCTCTTCCCTCTCTATATATTCAAATTCTTTAGCTTGTTTTTAGGGTTTGCTTCACTTTTGCATACTTCATTTGGGGTAAATTATTTTGTTTTTTGAGCTCTTTCTTTTGGAGAAAGTTTACAGACCTTTTACAGGCCCGTGTTTCATTGATCTTGGGCTATTTTACATTAGAAATATTGTTGTTTAGAACTTGGAACAAACTCCATTATGGAGAGGTAAGATCTTGGCTCTTGAAATGCTCTTCTTTTATTTGTGTAAATGTTATTGTTGTGAATGTTTTGGCATGTGTGTGGGTTGTTTGGGTAGATGGCCTAGGGATGGTGTAGGAGAAGACTATGGGGCATTTATGTGGGAGGCATAAGTGTTTGGGGAGGTATAAGTGTGGAGGGAGTTGGGATTTGGGTTCCACCTTACAAATAAATAGCTTGCATTTCTTTACTCGTTATGAGGTGCCATAAGAGGTTGTGGAGGTATAAGAAAATTTGAGGAATAAGGGGTACTTGGGGAAGGCATAAGGGCACGTCAGGGATTTGAAATGATATATTTTATTTTGGTGGTTGTTCTCAGGTGGTGATACCCATTTTCCCTTGGGAGGCATAAGTAGCATCCCCCATAGTTTCTTGCTCCTTTGGCTTGCATGATGAAGCCTGAGTGTTGTTTGTTGTCTACATTTTGTGGTTGTAAACTACAGTTTTTCTTTGGATTGTATTTTTAAATGTGAAATTTGCATGTGTGTTGTGGAAGCCTATTGTTGCCATGAGTTGAAACACATTTCTTATTGCATTATGGTTGGGGCTTGGGGGATAATGAAGATGGTGGATTCCCCTTGTCATTAGATGTCTCGGTTAGGTGGAGAGTGTTGTCTTTCCCTCTGTTCTATGGTGATCAAATTGAAATAAAGAAAATGGAGGATATTCATGTTGTTATTTGGAGCGGGGAAAAGAAGAAGTTTGACCAAACTTGTTGAGATCATTCTTATTTTAACCCTTTCCCACTTGAAGTGGATGACATTGTAAATTATTGGTGATGGAAATATGTTTTGCATTGTCTATGAAAGATGCAATTTGAAATGTGAAAGAGATATACTCTATTTTCTGGTTTTGAATAAATGTAGAAAAAATTGTATTCTGTACATTGTAATTGAGGAGGAAGACAGAGTTATGACTATCACTTGTGAAACTTCTGTTGTAACCTTTCACAGCTTGAAGTGGATGATCTTGTATATTATTATGTTGGAAAGACTACTTTGTTTTAGCTATGAGAGTTGTAATTGATTATGGAAGAGTATATCTAGTATTCAGTTCTGTGAACATACAAGAAAGATATGAATTTGGTATGTTGTATTTTGAAAATAAATGGGAAAGAAGTTGTAAGAGATTCCTTTGAATTAATAGAAGTGTTTTGCCTTGTTCATATGATATTATTTCCATTGGAAATCTATGTTTGATATACAGTAGGAAATATCTGTTGTAAAAGTGAAAAGAAGCACGTATGAAGAGAATTACCTTTGCTCTGTCTCATTCAAAATGTTTAATTAAAAATTTAAACAAAATAATAGAAGTTGCATTCTTGTCTCTATCATTTGATTGAAGGAAAGAAAACTATTTAAAACTAGCATGGAATAAATTCAATGTTTTTATTGCATGACAAAAGAGATAGTTTAATCTTTTGTTTGAAGTGTACAAACCTCATTTCTACTTCACTGTATACTTCGCAAATTCCTTTTTATCAAATGTCCAAAACAACCCTAAAAATTTATAAGAGACAAATGAAATATTCATTTGGACTTAATGAGATCAGAATGATCCCCAAACTAAACTAAAACACTGAAGAAATTTTTAAAGAACCTTTCAAATCAAGTAAAGGTGAAATTACAGGTTTTCTGTTATGTAAACATTGGTAATTTTCGAATGCAAACCAATCAAGAAAATTTTAACCTTGCAATCTATCCTAAAATTTTCCAAGTAAAATCCTTCATGCCTATTTGGCAAGATGAAAAAGAATTAATGACAAATTTGAACAAAATTGATAAGTTAAAAATACTAGTTCACTTCTAAGTGACAGAAAGATGTTTTCTCAAAATTGACCCTTTAAACTTTATCAAAATCAAATTCTTAAGGTTTCTATGCAAAGAGGACGTCGAGAGCTTTCCATAAAGTCCTTGTTTTCCAAAAATCGAGTTCCCTATCAAAATTTATGGCCTTCTAAAGTTTTTACTTCATTTGGCTTCAAAATAATCTAACTATCAAATTTAAATGAATAAAATATTCTTGGGTAGACCCGCGGGCTAAAACTTTCTTTTTTTTGCTTTTTGCCAAAAAAGTGCAAAGTCATGAAGTTTCCGTCACTCTGCTAACCCGCAAGCCTTCATTTTGTCTAAAAATGATCTAAGTCCAAAAAAATTATTTGGCAATTTTTCCTCCGCGGCTCCACCGCCCGCAGCCAATCCTTGATCGACATGTGGCTTTGTTGGGTGCTAGCAGATGCTTGGATCGATTTTAACCTTTTTTCTTTCAAAAATAAATTTAGAAAAAAATTGTAAGTTTCCTCCATAGCCCCATCGGCCCGTATCCAATCAGGTGCATCCACATGGCTTCACGAGGTGTCGGTGGAGGAGTGGATCTTTTAAGCCTTAACGCTTCAGAAAACTTTTGGGAAAAAATTCCAAAATATCCCCGCCAACCCGACTTCTTCTCCGGGAAAAATTTCTCCCCATGGCCCGCAAACCCGCCCCTGGGGAAAATTTTCTCCCCTAGACCCACCGACCTGACTCCTTCTCCTGGAAAAAATTTTCCCCGCAGCCCGCATGAGACTCCACCACCGGGAAAAAATTTCTCCCCTAGGCATGCTGGCCCGCCTTGGGAAAATTTTCCTCCCAAGGTTTGCCGACCCATAACTTTGGAAATACATGGAGTTAGGAGGACTTATTTATATCACTGGAAAGGTGAGAAAGTTTCCTATCCAATGGGAATGTTTTCAGAAGGTTTCAAGTGTATTAATTTTGAGAAAAAAATAGGTTGAATCTCTTAATCTTGTCAGAGGGTGGAAGAGTGAGAAATTTCCATCTTAATCTTAAGGAGTATTCTAACCCTATAAATTTAATAATTGTTGTAATGGGAAAACTATGAGCTAAGATTTGTTTTATTTGGCCTCTAAACCTTGCTTGTGGAAATTGTTATTTTATAACTTGGTAGCAGACACTTTTAAATAAAAAAATTATCCCATAATTCTTCTAACTAATCCTAGGTTGTCATTGGGTCTAAAGTGGGTTGTTTTAGCAGGCGTTACAAGGTAAGTCTTGTTTTTCAATTCTTCAAATACGCCTTGGTTCATTTCATTACACAAGCACTTAGAGTGCTGAAGCAGTTAAAGGCAAAGACCTAGGAGTGGGAGGTTTGGAGATCGAACCCCACCCCTAATGCCATTTTTCAATCAATTGACATTTAGTGGAAAATTTGGTAAAATCACCAACTATAGAGGCATAAATAGCCCAAAAACCACCACTAAAGCCTTTAGTGACAACTAAACCCTATGTTATTTTAAGCAAGAAAAAACCCAATTAGGGCAAAAACATTCTCCTATAAGGCTTAATTTTTTATTCTAAGAAACATTTGCTAAAGGGGGTACACCTAAAAATTGCATTTTCAGCTATATTTTTGCAATTTTTGGCATCGTGGGTCATTTTGGGCTCGGAGGCCACAGGGGCCTATAAATCCCACCATTCAATTTTTTAAAAATTTTGAATGTAATTGTATACTTCAGTATATTATACTAATTTGCAAGTTTCCACAGTTAACCGTAAATATTATAACTGCTCAAAAACTGGTAGAGAATTGTAATAAAAATAGTGAAATTTGGTTCTAAAACACTCACGAGATCCTAGATCTCATTTGCAAAATTTGGTATAAACAGTTCATCTGGGAAGTGCTTACAGGTAAATTTTCCGCAACTACTACTGCACTTAATGCATAATATAGTTGTAACAATCTCGTTTGGGCATCAACCCTTTAAATCGATGGGGAGTAATAAGGACACACTGCACACACTATGAGCCATCCCATCCATCTGTGAATGATTACTCGACTTAAATCAAGACTGAGAAATTATCCAAGTATATATTGAAGCTATGCATGTGTAGGATATTTCTTTGATCCAGTGTCAATAATCACACAAACCCCTTTTAGTATTGTCTTGGTACCACGCATCGAATTCTTTCACGTACATTAACACCTCTTTCACATACCACCGGGTATATAGAAAGGGTGAGCTTCTTCCATGTACCGATGGGTATATCAAAAGGGCACGTATATAGAAAGGTTTGGTATATCAAACTAACAGTATATAGATTGGGAGACCTTATACCTAGAGTGATAAGAGCCTAACCCTATTAGTGGATTTTGTAAAATGGGTACGAATGCACCCAAATTATTTCTTCCAGATTCACAACTACTCAGAGGCAACAACTATGTTGCATGGAAGACAAAAATCAAGACACAACTTGAGTTTGAAGAGATCTAGCCTCTTGTGATGGTACTCGAACAAATCAACAATTGATACAACACAACAACGAAAATTTGATAGATCATATTAGAAGACCAAGCTAATCATCTTAGAGATGCTAAAATAGCCAAAGAAGCGTGAGATAAGTTGAGCACGATATGAGGCCAAAAACAAGAATGTCATTCTAAATTTACAGAGTCAATTACACACACTGAAGTTTAAGCAAAATGAGAAAATAGAAGCTTTATTGAGAAGATTTGCAGATTTGAGGGCTTCACTTCTAGCCCTAGGAGAGGAGGTCACTGATGATGCTCTTATTCCCATTGTTCTGAGAGCCCTCCCTCCTTCATACTACATTTTTGTGACAACACTAAACTTGTCAGATACGATAGTTAGTTTTGAAAAGTTAGTGAACCTACTACAATAAGAGGAAGTTATATATAATAAAGATGATGAAGAGGAGCAGGAACTTTCTTCTCATCAAAAATGGAAAGGAAAAGGGAAAGGAAAACCTAATTCCTATCAAAAGCCCCAAAATCAGAATCAGCAAGGGGACAAACAACAAAATAAGAAATGTCCAATCTACAAAAGAGGACATGAATTAAAAGATTGTTGGTATAATACATACAAGAAAGGTTCATCAAGTAATTATAGACCTCAACACCAGCAATCTCACAAGGGACATACAAACTACAATCAAGGGAAGAAAAAGGGGAACTGGAAAAGAAAATCCTATTAGTAAGGAAATATTGTTGAGCAAGAAGAACATTCAAATATTAAAGACTACGTGTACACTTGTCGATCAAGTGAACCCTCCACGTCATCTAGTGATGTCTATTATGTTGATTCAAGACTAACTTGACACATGACCGGCCATAGAGACTGGTTTACTTCAATGAGGGACACACCTTCAAAAAACCATGTTTCGTTAGGTGATGATTCTTCATACACAGTTTAGGGGATTGGGAACATTTCTCTACCCCTTGGTTCATGCAATTGTAGATTATCAGATGTACTATATGTCCCTGGGTTGACTAAAAATATGTTTTCATTCAGTCAACTCCTAGATCACAACTTGAAAATTTACTTTGATAGTCCTTCCAAAGAAGAAAATGTGTTTAATTCGAGACATATCATGAAGCTCAAAAATAGTTGCAAAATCCTCTAATGTGGAATGCATGTTCCACTTAATTTTTTTCACAAAAATGATCAGAATGTGTGGCTAAGAACTATACCTCTGCATAGTTATGACATCGATGAATTGGTCATATAAGTTTCAAGTATCTCAAGACACTTCATCGGCACAATATGGTAAAAGGATTACCATCTCTCTAGAAGGGTACAAACAAATTTCCTCACTGCCTAGCAGGAAAACAACACAGAGCTTCATTCTAAAAGAGTACTTTTCAAGCTCATGGTAAGCTTGACTTGGTTTATACTGATCTTTGTGGTTTGATGCAACCAATTCATTCTGGATTTTAGTACTTCATGCTTTGTGTTGATGACTATTCAAGAAAAATGTGGATTTTTTTTTGCAATAAAAGCTAAGCTTTTGAAAAATTCAAGAAGTTCAAAGTGGTTATTGAGAACAAAACTGGTTGTCACATTAGAAATATCCGCTTAGATAAAGGGGGTGAATCCACTAGTGATGAGTTCAAATACTACCTATAAGTTCACGGGATTCATCGACAAATGCCTTTTCCACACACACCACAAGTAGAATGGTGTTGTTGAGAGAAGAAATTGTACTATCATGGAAATGGTGTGATGCATGATCGATGATTCTAGACTAGAAAAGACATTCTAGGTAGAAGCAACAAAGAAAACAATGTATTTGTTAAACAGAGTTCCCATAGTTGCTCTTGACAAAGCAATGCCAGATGAATCATGGTCAAAGTGGAAACCATTTGTTGCACACCTCAGAGTATTTGGGTGTAAAGCAAGTATGCACATACCCAAGAAGAATAGAAATAAATTGGATATGAAATCACAAAAACTCATCTTCATTGGGTATAGTGAAGATACTCTTGGGTACATATTGATGGATCTAAAGACTAGGAAAGTATACACCAGCAAAGATGTTGAATTCTTTGAGAAGAAGGAAGCAGAGTCTCCTCCTCTAGACTTTCCTGATATAGATTGTTCACTAGTTTTTAAAAAAGAATTTGATGTTCCCACAGATGATGAAAGTGATGATAGGGATGATGGTGATGATCTGATAGAACCAAAACCCATGGGAACTGTTCATCATATGCCTAAGTGGTATACTAGCATGTTACGAGATGCAAGAATGGATGCTCCACCGGATACATCCACCCCTGGACCACAGAATCGCAATAAAGAAAGAGAAGAAGTGAACGTTGCTTTGATGAATAGATTTATTGAATCTAATGAGCCCTTTACATTTTAGGAAGCCCTAAAGTTAAAATCTTGGAAAGATGACATAGATGTTGAGTATAACTCAGTGATGAAAAAAAACACTTAGCAGCTTGTCGATTTTCCACTAAAGAAGAAACCCATTGGATGCAGATGGATATTCAAAACAAATTACAAAGAAGATGGGACCATAGACAAGTACAAAGCGAGACTAGTAGCAAATGGGTATGCATAAAAAGAAGGCATTGACTATGAGGATACATTTTCTCCCACAACTAAGATCAAAATGATCAAGATGATCTTTTCTCTAGTTGCATAGTTTGGCTGGAAAGTCCATTAGATGGACATAAAAAGTGCCTTCCTGAATAGAGATTTATAAGAAGAAGTCTACATGACTCAACCTAAGGGATATGTTGTACTTGGTCAAGAAGCAAAGGTATGCAGAATCATGAAATCTTTCTATGGCCTAAAACAGGTGCCCTGGCATGGTACATCAAAATTGATGAGCATTTCATACAACATGGATTTTTCATAAACCCATATGATCCCAAACTCTACGTTAAAAGCAAGGGGGAGATTGTGATTATGTTTGTTTATGTCGATGATCTAGTCAACACTCGACATTTTAATGAGGATTATCGATGCAATGAAAAAATATCTTAACCGATCATTTGACATGACATATCTCGGGTTGATGTACTATTTTCTTGGATTCGAAGTAGGGAAGAAAGAGAATCACATATTTATTTCTCGGTTGAAATATGCCAATACAAAACTCAAGAAATTCAGGATGATAGATTACACACCTATTGCTACACTTATGGAAAACATATTGCAATTATCTCGTTTAGATCCATCTCCGTGGTAAATGCCACTTTCTATCGGTAGTTGATTGGGAGTCTCATTTACCTGACCTACACTAGACCAAATATCATCTTTACTGGTGAGCTATCTATCCAGGTTCATGCATGAACCTAAATTTTTCATTAGAAGGAAGCAAGGCGCATCTTAAGATATATTAAGTGAATATTGGATCTTGGTCTAGAATACAAGAAGAATAAAAAATTATTCTTGTCATGATATTTGAATTCGAGTTCATGTAGGCAACATTGATGATAGAAAATCCACTTCGGTGTTTGTATTTTTATAGGATATGGACCAATATCATGGGGAAGTAAGAAACAACACTTTGTTTCTCGTTCTTCCTGAAGTTTGAGTATCATGTTACGGTGAAGTTTTCTGTGAAGCAATATGGCTACGTTGCATACTGGAAGGACTTGAAATACCATTAGACAAAATGACCACCTTGTATGTTGACAATGAAGGTGTTCTCAAACTTGTTTACAATCTAGTTTTTCATGAAATAACAAAATACATTGAGGTATAGGTACATTTCATACATGACCATGTTATGAAGCAAAATTTATAGCTTCATTTTTGTCCAACAGCTGAACAACAAGCAGATATCTTCACAAAGTCACTTGCATGTGACAAGTTCAAGTTATTCAGAGAGTTCCTCTCTTCATCCCTTGAGACAATGCAAAATTAAGGGGGGGAATGTTAGGGTAATTATATTTTACCTAGGTTAATTATGCATTGCACATAGTTAGTTTGATAATTGTTTAATTGTTATATGGTTATATTTATTTATAACCTTCTATATTGTTTTATTCAAACATACGGGAGTTGTTATATTGTTTTAACAATACTATTGTTTTTATTGTTTCATGGTTGTACCCGTGCAACCCATTTCTTTTTTTTTTGTATATTGTTGTCCAATATGTATAAATATTTGTTTGGCCGAATATACGTCGGGTGGGTAGATTTATGGATAGAGAGGCCAACAGCGTGTGCGCAGGCATAGCCCCTCTTTGAGACAAGAAAGTGAAATTGGTTTATTGTTATTCTACCAAGCAAGAATCATGCAAGTCTTATAGTATTCTACCTTCAAGGGTTTGGGATCTTTTCCCCTTATGGGTATTTCTGACTGTGAATAGAAAGGAATGAAGGGAAGGATGGAGATAGGATAGATCCGAAGGGAGAAAAGAAATGAATTCCAAAGAAAAAAGGTCAGAGGGTTTATGTTTTGGGCTGGTAGTAAAAAGATCCAAACCTACTCACATAAACGAACAAAGAAATACTGATGAGCAATGACAAAAAATTAGAGGTAGATCTAACAAAAAAGCAACAGATCTAACTTAAGAAAAATCTAATGCACATAACACATCCATTGAGCACACAAAGTCTTAATTTTTGTATTAATATTTTACATTACAAAAAAGTCCAATCTTTTCTTCTCACTTCTATTTTTCATCTAAAAAATGTCCACCACCTGAATACAACAAGTATCCAAGTATATATAGAAGGAGAAGGAGAAAGAAGGCAAAAAGGAACCAACAACTATTTACAAAATATCTAAAAGTCAACTGTTGACTTTGGGGCAATTTGGTGGATGACAACATCTCATGGTGCAACATGGATGATGTCATCATTTGTGCCAACATACTTTTAAATAATTTACAAAAATGGGAACAATCCTAGGAGGAAAGAGCCTATTCGTCGTCGTCCGCGGCTAGAAAGGAGTATCTTGTTTCTGCTCAGGAGAGGAAATGTGAAATTGAGCACGATACTCCATGAACTTGCTAATCATCGGTTGAAGTTGATCCTGAGTGGGACCCTTGGTGTGATCACCGATGACCTCGCAAGTCTCCCATTCATCTCTGAGTCTCTCTGGGAGCTTGAAGTATTCATTACTGCCTCCATCAGGTTTCCAACAAAATCACGGTAGGCCAGAAGGTTGTTGATAGATTCTGTATCAAAAGTGGCTTCTGACCCTAAACCTTGTGACGCGATCTCCTTAAAGATCCAAATAGTGTCATCTGCCTTCCTCAAGGCGTATGATGGGGTGAGCAAGCCCAGAGACATCCTTAGGATGATCTGTTCCATTTGATGCATTGCATCCAAGGCTTCCTCCTTGATTTTATCTATTTTCTCCAAGACAAATTCCATTTGGTCAACCCGATAGTCCAAAGTAGCAAGGACTTTGTTGGGTGCTCTTGGGTGATCGAAGACACCAAATTTTACTAAGTCATCGACTGGGTAGTCGAGCATCTTCTGGAATGTCTCATGTTGTAACCTGGCATGGTCCAACTCTTCGGAGATAGGTCCTGCAATCACTGGAGTTCCTTATTAGCTTGATCAATATTTTGATATAGCTCGTGAACTTAATAATTACTTCCTCACTATCTTTGAGGATCTAGTCTCTCTAGGTGGATACTGCCATACCTTGCTCACCAATCTTGGCATACTCATTTATCTTTTCCTGACTAAGGGCTTCAGGAGTTTCGGTGGCAGCTACAGGAGGTGCACTGCCCATTTTCTACAGGGCTTGGAGAAGATGTTTGTTTTGTTCTTTCAAGTATCCTCTTCTCTTCCTTTACTTCCTGAAGCTTTTTACAAAGGGCATCCACTGCAGATAAGGCCTCTCCTGCAGGCTTTCTGAGGATGTTCCCATTGTGACCTGTGTCACTGTATAATCTGTAGGAGACAGATCTTTTTATCCTTTGTGGGATTAGGGTATGTGATCTCCATAACTCTTTCACCTGAAGCACTTTGAGAGAAGCGGGTTATTGCCTTTTGCTTCTTAGCTCCTTTAGTTGGAATCACGGAGAAGTCCATAGGTGCAATGGGGACTTTCCTCTTGTGTTGACTCAGGTGTTTGGAGATCCATTCTAGACTTAGGGGAGTGGGACTAGAGGGAGAAGAGGGAACGGAGGTGGAAGAAGGAGTAGCTACAGTGGACATGGGGAAATGCATCGAGACACTTGGCAGCGGCATTGAAAAAGAAGCCAACCCTCCAACGCTCACGGGGTAGGAGTCACTGTAGGAGAGGAAACCATAGGGGTGGAAGGGATCTGAGAGATGAGAGAAGAAATGTTGGGGGACAGATCCGCGAGGGAAGAGAAGATGGAGGAAGAGGAAGGGGGAATGGTAGAAGACGGGGAGAAGACACAACCAAAGGAGTGGTTGCTTGAGTGATGTGAGGAGGGGAAGGAGGAGTGGGAGATGGGATGGTGGGGACCTCTAGTAGTTACAGCAGTGGCAACATCCTAAGTGGATGTGCCCATTGGAAAACTTACCACCTCTTCTTCTTTAGGGGATACCAGGCTTACTACTGTTCTCGATCGGTGAAAGGAGGACTCTCGGGAGTTTCCTCTTGAGTAGTGCTCGTTTCTCCTTCTTTATCTTTCCCTTTGCCTTTTGGCAAGTGCTTCGGCCTGGTGGGTGCATTTCCCAAGGGAGACGTGGTAAAGTCCACCCCAAGGTAGATGAGACCATTTTTCCTACACCAATGCTCTATGCGCTGTAGAGTGCCTTTAACCCTTTCCTCAATAGTCTAAGGTGCCTTTGTTCTATCAATCTCAGCAAATGGCCAATTGTCCCCATCCGTGTCTAGATAGACTTGATCAACTTCTTGATCAGTTCTTGGAAACCTTTTGGGAAAATGGCCACACCATATTGGATGATCTCTACTAGGGCTGTGGGAGTGATCCTTTCTTCTGAGTTTGACCTCATGATACAGATCGATGTAGATATCTTCGATCTGTGGGACGTGAATCAGATCAAGATTTTCCCTTGGAAGGCAATTGTGAGGATCAAAGGTTGGCCTTACCAGGAAATTGTGTTTCAAGTTGAGCAACTCCATCTCCATAAACATTTCCCGAGCTTTGCTATGAGAAGTGTAGGTGTACCTACCCACTGTGAGGGGGAATGGAGTTCCACCCTTCTTTCTTTTTAGACACTTCTCGTGGTATGTGATAAGTTTCCGAACAGCTCCAATAGAATCAACTTGGGTCCCACATACCTCGGTAACTTGGTGGGCTCCCCCAAGAAGTTGGCGGCTCTGAGATAAGTGAAAGTGGGGAATTGCGTAAATAATGCCCCCACTTCTCTGTGGTAGTAACCATGCTCTTGGTCGTCCGATCGTGAGTCATATTAGGCCTCAATAGGCAGATGACGCCATAGAAGAAGGCATCATTGATCTTGCTGAATTGTGTGATGTTGTTTTCCAGTCTCAACTCTGGATAATATTCATATATTCTCACTTAGGGCCATACCCCACATCGGTTCATTGCTGGGTAGTCTCTTTCAAAGGCAGCAACGTATACCATGTAGGAGTTCATGTAGAATTTTCTATTTGTTGATAGTTTTGAAAGTTGCTCGCAGAGATAGTGTTGTTGATCATCTCCACCCATTCAAAACATTGATCAGGAACGTTTTTGCTCATGGTTTCTAAGTATCTGAGCATCCATTTGTGAAAGTAATGGGCATCAAGAAGCCAAACACCCTACTCAGGAAGGTGATGGTGTCACTTAGCTCTTCTGAGAAGTCACTGCGATGAATAACTTGCGGCCACCTAGTTATCACCTTCTTGTTTTTTAGATATACTTCATTCATAAGCTGCATGCATTTGTCTTCATTTTCATTCCATGCTTTTATGCAGTCTTCTTGGCTTATTGCCACAAAATTTTGGTGGTGGGGATACCCAACATGATTTTGAAGTGCCGGGTAGTGAGGTTGATTATTACCTTGCCCTTCTCATTTTCGACACATCTAGTGTCCTTATTGTAACAACGGCCCACCACCATCATGAACTCATTGTTTACTGCGCTCACGGGAATTCCTGCAGTGAAATGTAAACCACTACCGACCAATTTTTCCATCCATGGACTATCTGTGACCTTCTTAGTTCTGGCCCAGAAGTCCTCCATATCAATATGACCAAGTTCTGAATCCCTGATGTCCAGGTCACACTCTGCAAGGGATTCAGGCATCCTGACCCTTTGGTATTTGTACTTCATTTCTTCTTCTGTGAGTTTGGCCTTACCCTTAGACTTGGTTGGCTTCTTACTTGATGAAGACATGTGCAAATCTGAGTTCAGCTGCTGATCTGTAAGAAGAATCGGGAAGTCCATCGCAAAAGAGCCATGTTAGTTGTTAAATCATCCATCAAAGCTTTATAGAATGAAAAGTTATCAATTTACAAGCCTCTGGGCACAAGGTGTAATTCTATTTGCAGAGGCTGTAGGGTCAGAAAAGCAAGGCGCACTTGAGAGTGTTGCATGGAAGAAAATAGTGCCAAAAGGGGCGCAGGGCACGAAAAGACTACACACAACATTTAGATGTTGGTGTCATAGGATGTGCACTTGCGCCATATGAAGGGTTAACTGGGTGCAAATTTATTTGATGTTGCAAGGATTTAGGGTGCACCTTTAGCGCAGATATGGTACATGTTGCAAAACATTATGATGTGCCAAAGGGTGCAGGTTCAAAGGGTGCATCATTGAGTTAAGGTGCGCCAAGGTTTGAGCTTTTGGCATGGCACAGAAAGTCTGCATGACATTCGAATGTAGGTGTAGATGTGGTTGCGCTTGCACTGTGTTAGGTTTTAGGAATTTTTATAAGGCACGGGAAAGACCAATGTTGCATGTGGGGACAATGTGCCCCTTTGGCACGACTGTGTTTAGTGTAACAATAACGAAGTTTGCGCCAAAGGAAAACAATGGTTTTTGGATTGCAATAACTTTAGATTTTTCACCTTTTTGGTAGGTTTGGGGTCTTTTGCCTCTCTTAACTCAGATTTTTCAGTGAGGGGAATAGAGGAAAGAGGGTCAGGGATTCATTTTTGAGACAAGGCCTCCCAGAGGTTTAGCAGATCTGGAAGGAGGGTAAAACCGTTTTGAAAGTGGGTCGATTTGTAAAAATGGGCTAGAGTTGTATTATTTTCTTAGGTTCATTCATTTTTGTTTTGATAATACCAACCCTAAACAACAACAAAACCACAACAAAACCACAAGAAAAGCAAGGACCACTTACCAAGAATATATAAGATGGAGGAAATGATGTGGGGTCCACGAATACGATGAAAAGCGACACACGGGGCTGACAGGAGCACTGATAGGTGCAGAAGAATAACTTTTTCCACATTTTTTAGTCATGAAAATGACAGGTCGGATGCGCCTATTTATAGAAAAAGGTGCAATAAATGCACCACCAACCTTTTGTAAGGCGCACCTAGGTAGATGCCAACATGAAAATATTTGCACCCTAGGCGCGGATTTGGGACTGTCAACATTACTTTTTAGTGCTTTGGCACACCATTTAGGGGCACAACATTTTGAATGTCGACAAGATGGTGCATGTGCCTTGGCACAGGCTTGAAAGGTACATCATGGGAAGGCGTAACATTTGGAATGTCGACACTCCAAAGGATGCGCCAAAGGAAAGGAGGGGGCACAGTTTCATTTGATGTTGCGTGAATAAAAAATGCGCCCAACCAAAAAAAGACCAAATGACTAAGTTCGAAAAACTAGATTCTTCAGAAAGGGATTTTATGCCATTCCAAACGCTAAGGGACCTCGATGGGGGACCAGAACGGAAATTTGGTATGGTCACCTACAAAATTTCCCTTTTCAATTTTACAGGATAACAGCTGGCTCTTTCTGGGGACTATCTTTGAGTGAAGCTTAAGTGTAGAGAATCCCATATCTACACGTGCCTATCCATTGGGTTACAGAGTCAAAAACAAGGGTGATGAAAAAAAAAACACACAACCAATAAAAGTAAACACACGACAAAAAAAAAGCACAAAGAAGAGAGCAAGCTCTACTTCCTGAATATTTTGAGATGTTTCTCGTTATAAGGAAGCGGGAGCTCAATTCCGTCTAGGTACGAGAGATAGAAGCTATTCTCTCTATTGAGATTTTTTATCTTGAAAGGCCCTTTCCAAAGGGAGTTGAATTTTCCATGCATGCCCTTTGGCTCTCTTCGCTTGTCCCATAAAAGGATGAGATCTCCCACCTGGAAATCCCTCTACTTAGCCTTTTTATCGAACAGTCTCTTGACTTGACTCTGATGTTTGGTGATCCTATCGACCACTCTTACTCTCTTTTCTTCAAGCTCTGTTAGATACATGACCCTCTTTTCAAGAGAATTCTAGAAAGTCTCATCTTCGATTGCTCGTGCCAAGCGTAGAGTAGGAAGTTCCACAAAAATGGGAAGCTCAGCATCGATTCCATATAACACTTGAAAAGGTGACATACCGAGAGACCTCTTTGGAGTAATATGGTCTGCCCACAAAGCATCATATAATGACTTGTGCCATGACCGCTGATTCTCATCAACTAGCTTTTGTATGATGGTTACTAAGTTCTTATTACTAGATTCTGCCTGACCATTTCCCTGGGGGTAATAATCGAGGCATGGGCCAAGGTTATCCCGTATTCATAGAAAAAATTGATAACTTCCCATGAGGAGAAGTTGGAAGCATTATCAGCAACGATCTTGTGTGGGATGCCAAATCTTACAATGATACTTTCTTTGATGAAGTTGCAAATGACTTCAGAGGTGGCATTCTTAATAGGTATGGCCTCCACCCATTTGGTGAAGTAATTTGTTGTTGTTAGGACATAACTATGTCGACACTTGATTGGGGATGTAGTGCTCGATAAATTCAATTCCCCATTGCCTGAATGGTTCATCAATAATGACGGGCCTGAGGGGAAAAGTAGCTAATTTTGGTTTTCCAACAAACTATTGAGAGCCCACATTTTGCTACCCAGGTGGTTGTATATTGAAATAGCGTTGGCCAGTAGTACCTAGCCTGGATGATCTTATGTGCTGTCACAGATGAGAAGAAGTGACCGTCGTAGGCTGAGTCATGAAAACTTTCAAGCAATTTGATCTACTATGGTTTTTCAACACATCGCAAGAAGACGCCATCAATACCACGTTTGTATAAACCGTCATCCCATATGACATATTTGGCTGCCCTGAGCTTTACAGTCCACTTCTCTTTTGAAGTTAGATGAGGTGGGAACTCACTGTAGGTGAGAAAGAAAGTGATATCGAGAATACCATTTGATGCTAGTCACAACAAATAGAACCATAGGCAGAGAATCAGCTTTCTTTAGTTTACCCTGTGCTCCATCGATGCAATTAACTTCCTCTTTAGGGACCTTTGAACCTTTGTTTTCAGCCATAAGCTGACATAGGCCCTTTCCTCTTACCAACTTGGTTGGTTTTATGTCTAGATCATACTCTTGGACCTTTGCAACCCAATTCCCCCGTAAGCTTCCTAACTCCTGTTGAGTTAGGATAGACTTGACTACCGTGTCAGGAACCAGCACTACTGTATGATAGTTTAGGATGTAATACCGGAAGTTCTTGACCTCTTTGACAACAATGAAGGTGTGCTTTTCTAACTAAGACATCTTCAATTCATGAGGCTTAAGAGGAGAGCTCATGAATGTGATTGGAGATTCAACATCCTTAGAATTCTTTTGCATTAAGATGGTTGATATAGTATGCTCAGATGCATAACTGTACATGATAAAATCTTTGGAGAAGTCGGGACATACCAGAAGGGTGCATGGGCGATGGAGGCTTTTATATCCTTGAAATATGCCTTTCCTTCTTCGCTCCACCAAAAATTTTGTGACCCTTTCATCATATTTGATATGTGGCGAGTCTTTTCAGCAAAGTCGGGAATAAAGCGTCTGAGAAAATTCACCTTTCCGAAGGAGTGAACACGAGTCTTACTTGTGGGTAAGGTAAGGTTCTAAATAGCCTTAACCCTTTTGACGCCTATCTTTATTCCTCCCTTGCGACAACGTGTCCCAAAGAAACTTTCCTTGATTACCCCAAAAACGAGACTTTTTTGGATTTAGGAAATCCCATGTTCTCGACATCTAATCAATACTTGATCCAAATGATAATAATGATCACTTCACTTTTTAGAGAACATAGTTAAGTCATCTAAATAAACTATGACCTTTGAATGCGAAGTCCATTGCTCGCTAAAAGGTGGCACCAGCGTTGGTCAAGCCAAAAGGCATCCTGTTGTAGGTGAATGTTCCCCAGGGAGTAGTGAATGTTGTTTTGAATCGGTCATTAGGTGAGACCTCAATTTGATTATAGCCCAAAAAATCATCAAGCATGGACAAAGCATCTCCGAACCAGTTACTTCCTGTAGAACTTGATCCATTATAGGCAGCGGGTAGTTGTCCTTCAAGGATGCCTGATTCAGATTGTGAAAATCTATGCATACGCATATTTCACCATTCTTCTTTCATACTGGTATGATGTTTGTGACCCAAGTACTGTGATGGATAGGAAAGATAATCCTCGCATCCAACATATTCTGTATTTCCACCTGGATGGTACCCGAGATCTTGGGATTGTAGTGCCTTTGTTTCTGGTGAAAAGGTTTGACATCATCTTTTAACAGATGTCATATTGAACGTCCTTCAGCTTGAAAGACTTTAGATTGGCATAAGACCATGCCAATACGTCCATATATTTCTTCAGCAATTTGATAAACTTCCGCTTTTCTTTAGGTGTGCAACATTTCGATGTTCACAAACTATGGATGTTCCATAGTACCCAAGTTAACGGTTCGGTTTCTGGAGAGGAGTTGGGATCATCTTGTCGCTTCTTCTTGACAAAACGATCATGTTTGTCAAAAAATCGTTCCAGAGACTAAACCTCTTGGGATTTTATTTCCCTTGAGTGACATATGCCATCACCTTATTTTGACTCATTTTCGACCGGTGATAGATTCACGGCATGAAGAAAAAGATCCCTAAAATTGGAGCTCATTAAAGTTTTCTACTTTCTCTAGAAAGGCAATAAGTTGGTTGTCATTGTTAAATATCTACCAGTGCTGAGAATTATCTGGCACACTTGGGCGGAAGACTACCTCAATGGTATGTGTCTATTTTCAACCCTAGGTGAGGGATCATAAGAGATGCTGAGACGGCCAATGAATTGGCCATGTCATTCTAAGCTCTTGGAATAGCTTTTATTGAGAAAGCATCAAATTCCTCAATGTTATCCCATACTGCATTGCGGTAATGTCTGAGCCTTTCATTCTTTACTTGATATATTCTTTTCACTTTATTAACGATCAGCTCAGCATCACCTTGTACTTTTAGGTTCTTGATTCCCCTTTCTTTTGAAGCTTGCATGCCAAGTAGCAAAGATTCATATTCGGCAATATTATTTGTATTGAAAAACTGCAACTTGAAAGAGAGAGGAAAAATCTCCTCTTCAAGAGATACTAGCATAGCTCTAGCACCACATCCGCTAGTTGCACTGTTGTCATCAAAGCGTAGTGTCCACACCTTATTAAGGTCCCCTTCCTAGATGAGAATGTCCATTTTATCAGACTCAATAGATAAGAAGTAGTTCCCCATCCCTGATGATTCAAAGAGAATTTGGGCTTTGGGGTCGTCAGAATTGGTGACCAGGTACTTCTTTTGTGATTTAGGCTCCAATGTCTGCATTACACCCTTGACAAGGATTCTGGCTTTGGACCAGTCCATATGGATCTCTCCACCAACTTCTCTGCAAAAGCTTCTTCTTAGTAGAATTCCATATGCCCTTTGGGATATCAACAACAAGGATGGTCATCTTTACTCTTTTATCTGGGAACGTCCTAAAGGTGAAGCGTAATCGTCTTTGATTTGACCAATCAATGGAACTTGTTTTGTTTCCATGGAGTAACATCTGCCGAAAGGCTTGGTAAGAGTGAGGCCTAAAGCACGAGTGACCTTTTTCGGCATGACATTATCAGAAGCCCCAGAATCAATTATGTAGTTGCTTAGCTTGTGACCATTGATTAGGAGGGAGAGATAAAAAGGTTCAATTTTTCCTGACATGGAAGTCGAGGCAACATTTATGTGAGACGCAGGAGTGGAAAGGATTCCTTTCAGGGAGGCATAAGAGGTTACAAAAGCTTGGCTTTGGATATATTCGGTCAATCTCACAAGCTGCTCAGGGTTTGACTAAAGATATTGACCTCGAGACATTTGAATATTGGTCTTTTTAACGTGATTGATTATGTCGAATGTGACCAAGGGTTGGGTTGATGAGGGAATGAGTCCCTCACTTTGCGGCAGAGGGGTAGGGTTACTGGTCTTTATGGGAATAGAAGAAGGTTGATTTGGAGGAGAGATGGGGGGAAAGGACTTTTTTTCGTAAAGGCTTAATAGGAGGTTGAGCGGGGAAGGGGATTACCTCTTTTAGCAATGGTTGGAGGAGTGTTCGACACAACTTTAGACATTTGAATCTTGGCAGCAACTTCGGCTTCTTTTCCTTGGGAGTGGGTGAAAACGGCATATGATTATTCGCTTGCATACCCTTGTGTACCCTCTTCTTCATCAGATTCTTCTTCTTCAAATTCCAAATACCCGATTGTAGAGTCGCCAGTCGGTTCACCAACATCTTGATCATCTTCACCTGGCGATGAAGGTTCTTCATAAATCTGCTCCTCTTCTTCGATCTCAACCAAGGCATTGACTGGAGGGGCCTCAAGTGCCAAACATGGAGCAGTTGTAGGAAAATGCGGCCTTTGTGGGGCGTTGTTGGAAGTGAAATTTCTCGTGGGATATCCCGGTATGAAGTGTTAGGAGAAGCTTGAGCTAATTACTTCTTTAATGTGAGCAAGTCGTTCACCATCTTCTGGAATGTCAGATCTGATGAAGTGGCTTGAGAAGGAGTTGAAGTTTTAAGCTTGGACGGCTCTCGTTTTAACTCGCTCGATATAAGCAGGTTATCTTTTATCCGAATGGCTACAGCTTGAGTGAGAACCAGGGTGGTGATTTGTTCTTGTAAGAGTAAGAAACTTACTCTTGAGCTCATGGTGTTCACAAAGAAACACTTCGATTTTTCGGGTGTTACCAAAGCATGGCAAAAGTGCACACGGTTAATTAGTGAATTGAAGCAAGTGATAAAATCACGCATGGTTTCATTTAATTCCTTCTTCAGGTGAGTGATCTTTGACAGTAACGAAAACGCATCTTCTAAAGGCTTATACCTGCCTTCAAATGTAGTTCGTAATGTGGCCCAACGGTGAAAGATTGATAGGTAAATGTTGGAACCACTCATTGCGAGGTCCTTGCAAGGTCTCTAGAAAGAGGTGTACTGACATATCTTCATGGGTCACATCTAGGATGCTGCATGACATGATGAATGCATATATATGTGAATCCATGCTTTGGTTTCCACTCCCATCAAATCTTGGGAAATTCTTGCGGTTTCCATGAGGGAGTGTGAACAGGATGTGGCAACGCGAGAGGGCCCATAGCATTTCCCCATGGTACTACCATTTGAAAAGATGGAAAGAGGATGCGAGCTGGGAGCGTGGTTCTACTGAGCAACAAAGTGCTACAAAGGGATGTGGAGGCTCCTTGCGAAAAATGGTTCTTTCGTGGGGGCAAGGCACTTCTAGCTGACCGATCGGTGAACTCAGCGATGAGAAGTGTGTTGGTGTAATACTGAAGTTGTGCCTTTGAAGTAGATCAAAAATAGGATCAACTTCTCCACGAGCTCTCCTACTACAAGTAAATGGCTCACCCACCAGCGTATCTTTCAGATCTGCAATGTTTTTAGAGCAGATTTAAAAACTCTTTTTGGTTGTACTTGCTGATTTTCTGATTTTTCTGACAAAAATCAGCAGCATGTACTTTTCTAAATATTTAATTTTATCCCTCTTTTGAAAATTGATTGCGGTTTAATGACAAAGATCAACGAGGATAAAATGATGGTTTAACTTAGTAAGCTGATTTTTGGATCTTAGAGTTGACTTTTTGCAAGGGTTTGAAATTATTTGTAAAATTGTCAGAATCTCAGATCTATGGAAATATATGGGTTTTTGTAAAAACTCAGCGAACTAAAGATCTCTAACTAGCCCAAATCTATGGATCTCTAAAGAAAATTTTTGGTTTGGATCACTTTTGCAAAAAATTTGGATTTTAAGCAAAGAGTTAAGATTTGCAAACAGGTAGTGATTTTCATAGTTTTATCTATTTTCTTAGTTACTTTAGCAACTTTTTAAAAACTATTAGTGTCTTTTAGCTGACGTAACACTCACATAGATCTATTTTGATCCTCAAAGTGGAGTTGCCAAAACTATTTGGCCGAAAATCACAGTGGGCAGATCATGGAAAGACAAGTCAACGGTGTGTAGGGCATAACCCCTCTTTGAGACAACAAAGTGGCTGGTTTATTGCTATTCTACTAACAGTATCGTATAAGTCTTACATTATTCTACCTTCGGGGGTTTGGGATCTCGTTGGTCTAAAAATATTTCGTGAGAGTAGATCTATGGATAGACAAGCCAACAAAGTGCGCAGTCAACCGAATTTAATCAAATCATCGATTGAGCGATCAAGCATCTTTTGGAATGTCTCATGTTGTAACCTAGCATGGTCCAACTCTTGGAAATAGGTCCTACAATCACTTGGAGTTCCTTGTTCACCCGACCAATGTTCCGATATAACTCGATGAACTTGACAATTACTTCCTCACTATCTTTGAGGATCTGGTCTCTCAGGCGGATACTTCCATGCCTTGTTTTCCAATCTTGGCGTATTCATTTATCTTATCCTAACTAAGGGCCTCAAGAGCCTCGGTGGTAGTTGTAGGAGGAGGACTGCCATTTTTACGTAGGGCGTGGAGAAGATGTTTATTCTGCTATTTAAAGTAGCCTCTTCTCTTCCTTTGCTTCTTGAAGATTCTTGCAAAGGGCATCCACCGCGAAAGGGCCTCTCCTTAAAAGCTCTCGGATGACGTTCTCATTATGACTGTGCCACCTTTGTATAATCTGTAGGCACAGATCCTTTTATCCTTTGTGGGATTGGGATAAGCGATCTCCATTACTCTTTCACCTGAGGCACTCTGAGAGAAGCGGGTTATTGGCTTCTGCTTCTTAGCACCTTTCGTTGGGATGATGGAGAAGTCCATAGGTGCAATGGTGACTTTCCTTTAATCTTGACTCAGTCTTTGGGAGATCCATGATGGACTTAAGGGAGAAGAAGTAACAGTGGAAGAAGAAGGAGCAACTACAAAGTGTACTCGGGAAATGGGTTGAGACGCTTAGCGGCGCCATGATAAAGAAGCCGAACTCCCAATGCTCACGGGGGTAGGAGCTACTTGTAGGAGAGGAAGCGTGGGGAAGAAGGGAGGCGAGAGATGAGGGAAGAAATACTAGGGGACAGCTTCGCGAGGGAAGAGAAGATAGAAGAAGAGGAAAGGGGAACAATAGAAGGTGGGGGAGAAGACGCAACCAAAGGAATGGTTGCTTGGGTGACAGGAGGAGGGAAGGAGGAGCAGGAGAAGGGATGGTGGGAACCTCAATGGTTGTATCAGTGGCAACATCCTGAGTGGATGTGCTTGTTGGAACACTCTCTATCACTTCTTTCTTTAGAGATGTCAGGATTACAGCCTGTTCTTGTGCGGTAGAGGGAGGGCTCTTAGGAGCTTCTTCTTGAGTGGCGCTAGATTATCCCTCTTTATCTTTACCTTTGCCCTTCGGCAAATGCTTTCTGGCAGGTGCATTACCCAAAGGGGACATGGTGAAATCTACCCCAAGGTAGATGAGGCCGTTCATTCTACACCAATGCTCTGTGCGCTGCAATGTGCCCTTAACCCTCTCCTCAATGGTCTGAGGTGCCCTTGTTTTGTCTATTTCGGTGAATGGGTAGTTTTCCCCGTCTGTGTCTAAATATACCTGATCAACTTCTTGATCAGTCATTTGGAAACCTTTTGGAATAATGGCCACGCCATATTGAATAATTTTCTCGCCAAGGCCAGACGGGAGTGATCCTTCCTCCTAAGTTTGACCTTGTGATACAGGTCAATGTAGATGTCCTCGATCTGTGGAATGTGGATCGGATCAAGTTTTTCCTTTGGGAGGCAATTCCATGGATCAAAGGTTGGCCTTGCCAGAAATTGTGCTTCAGGTTGAGCAGTTCCAGCTCCGTGAACATTTCTCGGGCCTTGGTGTGAGAAGTGCAGGTGTACCTACCCACTGTGAGGGGGAAAGGAGTTCCACCCTTCTTCCTTTTCAGGAACTTCTCGTGATATGTTATGTGTTGTCTGGATAGCTCCAACAAGATCAACTTAGGGCCTGCATACCTTGGTAACTTGGTGGGCTCCCCCAAGAAGTTGGCTGCTCTGAGATAGGTAAAAGTGGGGAATTGCGTAAACAATGCCCCCCTACTTCTCCATTACGGTTATTATGCTCTTAGTCATCCATCCGAGTGAGTCGTATTGGGCCTCAAAAGGTAGATGATGCCGTAGAAGAAGGTATCGTTGATCTTGGTGAACTGTGGAATGTTGTTTTCCAGTCTTAATTCTGGATAATATTCAAATATTTTTACTTGGGGCCATACCCCACATCGGCTCGATGCTTTAGATAATATCTCTCGAAGTAGTAGTGTAGACCACTTAGGAGTTCATGTAGAACCTCCCCATTGTTGTGAGTTGTTGAAGTTGCTCGAGAGATGGTGTTGCGATGATTTTGCCCACTCAAAACGCGATCGTGCACGTTCTTGTTCACTATTTCCGTGTACACTGAGCATCCATTTGTGGAAGTAATGGGCATCGAAATCTGAACACCCTACTTAGGAAGGTAATGGTGTCGCTCAGTTCCTCAGAGAAGTCACTGCGATGAATAACCTGCGGCCACCTAGTTATTACCTTCTTATTTTTCAAATACACTTCATTCATTAACTGCATGCATTTGTCTTCATTTTCTTCCCATGCCTTTACCTAGTCTTCATGGCTTATAGCCACAAAATCTTTAGTCTTTGGGAATACCCAGCATGATCTCGAATTGCCGAGAAGTGAGATTGATTATGACCTCGCCCTTTTCGTTCTCGACACATCTTGTGTCTTTGTTATAGTAGCGGGCCACCACCATCATGAACTCATTATTTACTGCACTAACAGGGATTCCCCAGTGAAATGCAGACCACTACCCACTAGTTTGTCCATCCAAGGATTACCTATGACCCTTCTGGTTCTAGCCCAAAAATCTTCCATGTCTATATGGCCAAGTATGGAATCTCTGATGTCTAAGTCACATTCTTCATGGGATTTGGGCATTTTGACCCTTTGATACTTGTATTTCATTTCTTCCCCTGTGAGTTTCACCTTACCCTTTGACTTGGTTGGCCTTTTACTTGATGTAGACATATGTGAATCGAGTTCGGTTATTGATCTCAAGAAGAAGGAGAGAAGTCCAATGCGGAAGAGCCATGTTAGCTGTTAGATCGTCCATCAAAGCTTTACAGAATGAGGAGTTAGCAATTTAAAAACTTTTGAGTGCGAGGCAGCACAAGAATATTGTAAGTGTAGATTCAAAAGTATGGTGCCGAGGTGGAGTGTTGTAAGGAAGAAAGCAAAGTGCCAAAGGACGCGGGGTGCAGGAAAATTACATACAACACTCTAGGTTGATCTGAGACAAATTTGTGCTTGCGCCATTGTGTAAAGTTTAAACTAGGTGCAAATAATTTTTGTGTTACATGGCAGCAGAATGCACCAATGGCACAGAGATGGAACATGTTGCATAACATTTTGGTGCACTAAGGGGTGCAGCATTAAAGGGTGTATCATAGACTTTATATGCGCCAAGGGGCCTTTGGCGCGGCACAAGAAGAGATTGCATAACAAACTTTGTTGGTGTAAGAAGGATTGCACCTGCGCCGGTGTAAGGATTTTCTTAGTTTTGCTCGGCACAGGAAGGATGCATGTTGCAGGCAAGGATAGTGCACCCTCTTGGCGCGACTGTGTTTTATGTAATAAGGATGGTGATTGCGCCAAAAGAAAACTGCGACCTAGAACCGATAACTTTTAGGTTTTCTTTCTTCCTAATTGGTTTGTGGTTTTAGGCCTCCTTCGACGTGGATTTTAACAGTGAAGGGGGATAGAGCGAAGAAGATCTCGGGTTCATTTTTGAGACAAAACCCTCCAGGCCAGTAGATCTGGAAGGAGGGTGAAATTGGCTTGGGAGGGAAGATTACAAAATGGGCCGGAGGGGTTTATGGTTTCTTCAGATTCATTTTAGTATTACCCCACAAACAACCAAACCAAAACAAAAACCATAAGGAAAGAAAGGACCACTTACCCAGAATATATAGAATGAGAGAAATGAAGTGGGGCTTGCGAACGTGACACGAGAATGACAGGAGTCTTTGACAGTGCGAGAGGAATAAATTTTCACGTATTTTTCAATTGGAAAATGGCGGGCGAATGCACCTATATATAGCAAAAGGCATAATAAATGTGCCACCAAATTTTTCAAAGGGCGCACCAAAAACAATGTCGACATGAAAATATTTACACCCTTTGGCGCGGTTATGCGTCTGTCAGCAAGAAATTATCTGCGCCTTTAGTGCAAATTCAGGACTGTCAACATGGGATTTTGAGTGCTTTGGCGCACCACTTAAGGGCGTAACATTTTTGCTATTGACAAGCCAGCACATGTGCCTTGGCGCAAGCAAGAAAGGCACATCATGGGGAGGTGCAACAATTGTTGTGTTAACACTCCAAAGGGTGCACCAAAGGAATAGAAGGGGGCACAAATAATGTTTGTGTTGCATGAACAAAATCTGCACCTGACCAAAAAGGACCAAAATGACTAAGTCGAAAAACTAGATTTTCCAGAAAGGGATTTTATGCCCTTCCGAACGCTGAGGGACCTTAATGAGGAACTAGAAAAAAATTTGGTATGGTTACCTGCAAAATTACCCTTGTCAATTTTACCAAATAATAGGATCTTGTCCCCATATGTGTATTTCCGATGTGAATAGAAAAGAATCAAGGGAAGGATGGAGATAGGATAGATCCGAGAAGGGAGAAAAGAAATGAATTCCAAAGCGTAAAGGTCGGAGGGTTTATGTTTTGGGTTGGTAGTAAAAAAAGCCAAACCTACTCACGTAAAAGAACAAAGCAATACTGATGAGCAAATGACAAAAAAGTAGAGGAAAATCTAACATAAAAGCAACATAGATCTAACTTAAGAAAGATATCATGCACATAACACATCCATTGAGCACAAAGTCTTAATTTTTGTATTAATATTTTCTGTTACAAAAAGTACAAAGTCTTTTCTTCTCACTTCTATTTTTCATCTAAAAAATGTCCACCCCTGAATACAACAAGTATCCAAGTATATATAGAAGGAGAAGGAGAAAGAAGGCAAAAAGGAACCAACAACTATTTACAAAATATTTACAAAATATCTAAAAGTCAACTGTTGACTTTGGGGCAATTTGGTGGATGACAACATCTCATGGTGCAACATGGATGATGTCATCATTTGTGCCAACATACTTTTAAATACTTTACAAAAATGGGAACAATCCCAGGAGGAAAGATCTTATTCGTCATCGTCCCGTAGGCTGGAAAGGAGTATCCTATTTCTGCTCAAGAGAGGAAATGTGAAATTGAGCATGATACTCCATGAACTTGCTAATCATCGATTGAAGTTGATCCTGAGTGGGACCCTTGGTGTGATCACCGATGACCTCGTAAGTCTCTCGTTCATCTCTGAGTCTCTCTGGGAGCTTAAAGTATTCATTACCTGCCTCCATTAGGTATCCAACAAAATCGCGGCAGGCCAAAAGGTTGTTGATAGATTATGTATCAAAAGTGGCTTCTGACCCTAAACCTTGTGACGCGATCTCCTTGAAGAGCTGAATAGTGTCATCTGCCTTCCTCAAGGCGTATGATGGGGTGAACAATCCTGGAGACATCCTTAGGAGGATCTGTTCTATTTGATGCATTTTGAAAGTGGGTCAATTTGCAAAAATGAGATGGAGTTGTATTATTTTCTTAGGTTCATTCATTTTTGTTTTGATAATACCAACCCTAAACAACAACAAAACCACAAGAAAAGAAAGGACCACTTACCAGGAATATATAAGATGGAGGAAACAATGTGGGGTCCACGAATACGATAAAAAGCACACACTGTGACGGGAGCAGCGACAGGTGCAAAAGAATAACCTTTTTCCACATTTTTTCAATCATGAAAATGATAGGTCGGATGCACCTATTTATAGCAAAAGGTGCAATAAATCTACCACCAACCTTTTGTAGGGCGCACCTAGGCAAACGCCAACATGAAAATATTTGCGCCCTAGGCACGGATTTGAGACTATCAACATTGCTTTTTCAGCGCTTTGGTGCACCATTTAGGGTGCAACATTTTGAATGTCGACAAGATGGCGCATGTGCCTTGAGGCTTGAAAGGTACATCATGGGAAGGCACAACATTTGGAATGTCGACACTCCAAAGGATGTGCCAAAGGAAAGGAGGGGGCACAGTTTCATTTGATGTTGCGTGAATAAAAATTGTGCCCAACCAAAAAAGGACCAAATGACTAAGTTCGAAAAACTAGATTCTTCGGAAAGGGATTTTATGCCATTTCAAACACTAAGGGACCTCAATGGGGACCAGAACGGAAATTTGGTATGGTCACCTACAAGATTGCCCTTGTCAATTTTACGGGATAACAATATTGCAACACATCTATTGTAAATTGATTTTTATTATTAATAAAATATTCAGGAGCTTAGTCCTTGTTTTATAATTGTATAGGGATCTTTAGATGTTTTGAAATGGAAATTGTACTGCTTGACTTGGTTTGGTGCTTTATTACTTTAGAAGTGACTACCATAATGGATGTGCATCAGATTTCACAAGATTTAGGGATCCTTGAGTGTTTTTAGTGTTAGTGTTTGCAATGAGAGCTCATAAGAGTGTCAAGTAAGTTAATGATGTGATATTAAATTTCTTATAATGGTTCCAAAGGTAATTTGATATGACATAAATGACCCAAGAGGATGAAACAATCCACCAAAATATAATCAAAATGAAAAAAGTTTTGTGGATGTGTCGGTATGAGATCTGGTTGGTCAAGAATGGATTCCATATCATGACCGGGATGTATGGTTTTTACGGAGTTATAGTGTTTATAATATGAAATATATATCATGATAAGAAGAGGGAAAAAATATTTTATGAATTTTCATTAATAATGTGATGAAAAATTAGTGTGTGGAAATAAGAAATCAAGAGAGAGACAGGTAAGATGTATTAAGTAGTGATAGAATGTGGATATTTGTCTTAGAAAAGGAACATTTTCACAACTAATAATGTCAAAGGGTATATTTCTAATGTGACTATCTAAAAATAAAAAATAAAAAATTTTGGTCCTAGAATTATGATGATATATTAGATCAACACACTTCTATAAATTTCATATATCATTAACATGGGTTATGGTTTGGAAAATATTCACCCGATTTCGAGCTAGTGTGACAGTTAATTCATAGTGGGTGTAGAATTTTATCAATGAGTCACCATGATGTCTATAAAATATCAATTTCTTAACCTCATAATACGAAATTTTGGAAATGGGGTCACATTCCTGTATGACGGTACCACTCAATAACTAATTAACTAGTCCTCTACTACTATATTCTTTTTCAAAAAAAATTGGTTTTTCTATGTGTGTAAGCCTAATTTTTTATTCTATTTTTTTATCATTATACAACAAGATATGGAATATCTTTATTCTTCAAGATTCAACTCTCCTTATTTTTATCTAATAAGGGTTTTACTATTTAATCTAGATTAACATCATTATGTGTTCACTAACATAATAAGAACTACATTACGTACTAACATGTTGAAATACGATCAATCTACGCATAGTTATTCAAGCCTTAAATTATCCCTTAACACTTGTTATAGACACCTATTTTTGGTATAGCCCCCCTCCGACATCTTATATTCATGCTCCTCGTTATGTAATCCTTGGTGGTATTATTTACAAGCGTGGGTTTGATGGTATCCTTCTCCGATGCCTTCAATCCCATGAAGCCTCTAGAGCTATCCAAGAAGTTCACGATGGTATTTGTGGTGGGAATTTAGTGGATTATCTATTGCTAAACATGTTCTTCATCTTGGCTATTATTGGCCTTCTCTAAATCATGATTTTTGTGAATATGTCAAGAAATGTCTAAGATGTCAACAACACTCTAACCTTATCTATATTCCTAGCCAAGCTTTACAACTGCCCAAGATTTATGGCCCTTTTCACAATGGGGCCTTGATCTTATTGGTCTAATAAATCCTCGTTCATCACAACAACATCATTCTATCATCACTGCTACTGAGTATTTCACTAAATGGGTGGAGGAAATCCCACTCACCTCTACTAAATTTGGCCCAATCATTAATTTTATATATCAACATATCATTTGCCGCTTTGGTGTTCCTCATAAACTTATTATGGACAATGGAAAATCATTTTTAAAAAAAGACTTTAAAAAGATTGGCGATGCATTCAAAATCCAACTTAGATTTTCTTCCCCGTATTATCCTCAAGCTGGCGGTCAAGCTGAGGCTACTAATAAAACTCTTCAAAATATCTTGGCTAAAAATATTGATCAAGTAGGGAAAAATTGGCATCTCCAACTTCCCTTTGCTTTGTGGGCATATCACACTAGCATTCACACTTCTATAGGAGCTACTCCATTTTCTCTGGTATACGGGCTCGAGGCCATCCTTCCTCTTGAAGTCCAAATTCCATCTTTACGTGTGTCTCTTCACAATTTCATTTCTGATGAAGATTATCGTCAGGAACAGCTAATGCAACTTGAGTTATTAGACGAACGTCGTCTTCTCACTCTTGAGCACCATCATGTCTATCAAGATCGTATCCAACATGCTTATAATAAACACATCAATGAGCATGATTTTAAAATAGGTGACCTAGTTCTGAAAGAAAATCAAAATGTCACTACCTTAGAAAGAAGTCAACGAGGAAAATTTGCTCCTAACTGGATCAGACCATATATTATCACACATAAGTATGGGTCTGGGGCTTATCGTTTAGCCTCTCCTGATGGTAAACTAGAGATTGAACCTCTTAATGCATTGCACTTACGACCATTCTATTGTTAGTACACACACTTATGAGTATAGTCTTATCTTTAGACCATTCCTCCATCAATATCCCCTTCCATCTATCATCATAATGATTTTGAATCATGTGGTCTACCGTCACTACTCTTCACGACCTTAAATATGAGTACCATGGCTCTACTCATAGCATATTCACTATGGATAAGTTCTCCCATTTTGTGAGAACCCCATGATCATTACATCCATCACCATCTCGTTTTCCTATTGTACTCATGTAAAGGGTCTAGGGTATCTCTTATACATTCATTCTCCCCTCCTAGGTGGTCTACCTTGCTATCCCCAACTCTTCCCTATGAAAAGATACAATTTTTCTATGCGAAAAGAAAGATCAAGGTTATCAAAACAGACTGATCCCTTGAAGGACAACTGTGCATAAATAAAAAATGAAAATCAAATTCAAAAGCAAATCAAGTAAAATAGATCGATCCCTTGAAGGACGGCTATCATATTATTCTTTTCATCTATGTTATGTATTAAAATAGACTGATCCCTCGAAGGATGGCTATCATCCTCGCCATTTGTGTTGTATATATAGTAGACCATACCCTCGAAGGATGGCTACCCTGTTGTTATGGCATCCAGAAAGCTTCCCGTATTGATCAGCTTTCTTGTATTATTGTTCTTTCCCTTTCCTAGAGTTGGGGCATAGACTTAAGGAATACCATCTTTGGAGAACCTTCTTCCCACATACAAGATACATCTCCAATTCCTTTGTCATGTTAACATTAGGATTATGAGAATATTTCATCCATATCTTCTTCTTGGTCTTGTGATATAGTCAAATCTCATTAGTTATACACTAATAACTACTATCGAATGTAAGTGTAATGCTTTGAGTGGTATCATTCTTGTTTACTTCTTATCGAGTTAAAATCATAACTTTCTTACTTGACCCTTGCTATGGTTATGCAACATTCATTTCATCAAATTCATCTTTTATCACAATTATCTCCTTCGAAATAAAATTTCATGTCATAAAATTTGTATCAATATGTTTACTCTTACAGATGTCCCATATCAACATCATCCATAAATCCATGAAATCAATTATTATCTTCAAATAATATTTTTAATGCATTATTCGGTTTGGGAATTCTACTTGACCTCCATTGTAGTTTGTGAATTCTACTTGAGGATAACTCTCAGGTAGCATTCATTATCTAGCAGATCCTCATCCCCCACCATTTTTCATTATCCTCTTCTTCACCATCTCAGACCTTTCACCCCCAGCATGGTACATCTATGTAATTCCCCGTGCAGCACATAAACCCTACTTAAAGTAGAGCTTGGAAAGGATGTAGTGGATGAGAATGAATGAGAGAAAAATAAAGAAACAAGAAATGAAATGAACAGAGAAGCAACGATTAAGTAAGATTACCCGGTGACAGATGATGGAGATGAAAAAGAGACTAGTAGAAAGTTGTGTTTGTGAGAATGAAAGAGGAGGTGAGAGGATGTGATGATGGGGAATGCCGAGAAAATGTAGATGGAGAGAATGTGGGGTAGTGGGGGAGTGCAGGATGAAAAATCACACTTAAGAGGGAATCTTAAGTAAGATCGCCATGCCACAGGAGGATTTAAGTAAGATCACCAAACCTAGCAGTGACAATATGGAAAGAGAAAGACAACATTGTATTGGATGCAGGTGTGGAAGGGTTGGTTGGAATGGATGAGTATGATGAGAGGTAGGAGACAAAAGATGAGGAAGAGATGATGGGAGATGGAAGGATCAGATGGCCAACCATTCTTAAGAGAAACTCTTAAGTAAGATTGCCCTGCAATGGAGATGGTTAAGTAGGATCGCCAAACCGAAGAAGAAGAAGAATGATGAAAAGACTAAGCAGTGTATACCAAAATGGAACAAGAGATGAAAGGAGGTGATAACAATGTGATAACAAGGAAACAAAGGAGTGTGACATGAATGGATTGAGGAATATATGTGTTTTAAATGGAGAGTGTAAGGGCAATCCTTAACTGGGATGCCCACGTGGTGGTAGTGATGATGCAAGAGTGTTAAGTGGAAAAGGAAGAGTGGAAAGACATTTTTGGTGGTGATTGTCATTTTTGAAAGAGGAAATGGTGGAGAAGCTTCTATAGTGGGAGGATCCAAGGAAGAAGATATACCTTAACTAAGGTTCTCTAGCTATATGGATGGTTAAGCAAGATTGTCAAACTAAAAGTGGAAGAGTAAAAGAGAAACTCAAGAGGAAAGACAAGTAAGATATCTGGTGTCATGTAAGGGGATAGAAAGGTGAGAAGGATGATGTGGAGACAAATGGTGATGAGTGGACATGGAGAGTGAGGAGAAATGGATCAAAGATGGTGTTGAACATGTTGAGAGATAAGGAGCTGCAGGATAATGAACTCACCTTGAGAAGGACCCTCAAGTAGGATTTGCAAACTACAATGGTGATCAAGTAGAATTCACAAACCAAAGAGTGTATTTGTAAACACATTCATGGATATGATGGATAGATATAAAATTCATAGTGTGAAATTGGATATGATTTTGATAAAAGATGACCTTGATGAGATGAAGAGAACATAGTTGTAGCAAGGATGTATAAAGAAACTATGTTTCGAACTGGATTGGAGATAAACAAGAAAAGTTACCACTCAAGACATTGCACTTGTAGCCAATATGGCAGACATTAATACATAACCAATGATAGTTAATTATACCAAAAGATCATGAGGGAGATATGGATGAAGGATGCTTGTAATCCTAATATTGACATGACAAAGGGATCAAAGATGTGACTTGTACACAGGAAGAGGGATCTCCAAAAGTGGTGTTCCTTAGGTTTATGCCCCAGCTTTGGGAAGGGGAAAGAACAAAATCAGAAAGCTGATCAATGTGGGAAGCTTTCGGAAAATGTTGATAAAAAGAAGGCTGATCAATGTGAAAAACCTTCCAGATGCCATAATAATAGATTAGCCATCCTTTGAGGGTATGGTCTACTTTATACATAATATAGATGACATGAATAATATGATAGTCGTCCTTGAAGGGATCAGTCTATTTCATTTGATTTTGCTTGGATTTTGATTTGTATACTTTTTTTTATTTTCCATGAACAGTTGTCCTTCGAGGGATCAGTCTACTTTTATAACTTTGATTTTTCCTTTTACATACATGAATTTGAGCTTCACATGGGGGAGAGTTGGGAATAGCTAAGTAAACCACTTAAGAAGGGATAAGGAATGTATAAGAGACACCTTGGACCCTTCGCATGGCTGCAATAGGAGAACGAGAAGGTAATGGATGTAATGGTTACGGGATCACATCAAAGTAGTGAAGGCGGACCACATAAGTCAGATTATTATAGTGATAAATGGAAGGGGATAAAGATGGCAGAACAATCTAAGGATGTAACTAAGTTCTCATTGGTAGATATGCTAACCGTAGATTGGTTGTAAGTGCAATGCATTAAGAGATTTCGTCTCTGGTTTACCACCACGAAAGAGAAGACGGTGTAGTTGCAATAAGATGAGATGGTAGCCAAGTAGGAAATACAACTAACATATGACCACAATGGTGGATTTAGATGAAAATAAATGGTGCCCCAAGAAAGACACAAATATGGAAGGATAATAATGGCATCAAAGGAGAGCTTGATGAAATAAATGATGTCCCAAAAGAGACACACATATAGCCACAATGGTGGGCTTCGAAATAGATGGTGCCCTAGAAGAGACACAAATGTAGAAAAACGTCCCTCAATGGAGAGACAAACATGGCCTCAAAGGAGGGATTCAATGAAAAATATGATACTCCCAAAAGGAGCATAAAAATAAAAGAACAAATATGGCCTCAAAGGAGGGCTTATGAAATAAACGATGTCCCGAAGGAGACACAAATACAGCCAAAATGGTGGAGTTTGAAATAGATGGTGCCCTTAAAGAGACACAAATGTAGAAAAATAACCCTCAATGGAGATAAAAAACATGGCCTCAAAGGAGGGCTTCAATGAAAAATATGATACTCCCAAAAGGAGCACAAACATAAAAGAACAAATATGGCCTCAAAGGAGGACTTAGAATGAGATGATAATTTGGATACAATTAATTTAGATTGAAAGGATGTGAATAAGGTAGATAAAAAAATGTCAAAGAGAGAAGTCCCCTAGTAACAAGGGGGTTGTATAGATGAGATGCTCAAGGCGAGGAATATTGTTCTCCCAACAAGTTGAATGTGAAGGAGGTAAAGGATGTCGAAAGAGCTTAAACGAGATTGTTTTAGATTTGGATGGGGTAAACAATCGAGACCAAAAGTGTGCTTATTAAGATAAGTGGCATTAATAAAGCAAGTGGAGGGCATTCCTTAGGAGGAATGACATGGGCTGGAGGGATGTTACTGAGGATGATGTGGTTGGAGGGATCATGGGAGATTTGTGAGATGGGATATGGTTTGGATTCAAGGTAGATGGAGAAGGAACCTTCCCTTAATGAGGAAATCATCTTTCTCAATAAGGTTGTGGATGATTGACCAAAAGGCCTTACAATGTTCGATATCATTACCTGGGGTACGATGATAAGCACAACTACAATTAGGATTAAACCATGATGGCTTGGGACCATATGGATTGAAGGCTTTAATAGGAGGAAGTTTGATGGTAGATGTTTGAGTTAAATGTCGAAAGATGTATGCGTATGACCCCATTAAAGTGTCATGGGGAAGGTAAATCTTGTGGGTTTTGATAGGATGTCTCAACTTGGGGTTAGGAGAAAACATGGGTGTAGATTGGATGGGTGAATTTCGTGTTTTGGAGGACAAATCAAGTCCGGTTGAAAAATGGTATTGTTTGGATATGGATTGATCATTGCAAGATGTCATAGATGGTAAGAATAATCCTAACATAGATGTTGTGGAATTAGACTGTTGATAAGAGGGAAAACCGAATATTTCCATGGATGCGTAGGGGACCTGTCCAGGATGTTTTCCCGAGCCTTATACTTTGACCGAGAAGATTTACCTCTAGCAGGGGATGACAATAATTTGAGCCGAGAGGATCGATAGCGGTGGTGTGGTTTTTAATGGAGAAACTGTTCTAAAACAAAACGAAGATGTTAATGAAGAGATAGGTGTTTATATGATGCAATTAATGATATCTATGTGAGACATGGATTATGTCAATTTGGACATGGAAAGAGATGCTTTTGTAGAGGGAGAAGGTAAAGCATCTTTATTAGATTTAGGTGGATGTGTTAGTACAATAGGTGATTCAAGAGGTATATTTAATAGGGTTATAGATCGAGAGGATTGGGTAAAGAGTATTGGGGTAGACTAGGTGTTGTAACCATTGACAAGGTTGTCAAGGTAGGGATAGGTGGATTTGTTGATATGATAGGTATAGGGGTCATTAGGATAGGTAAAGATGTAGGCATTTTTGGAATCTGTGGAGACGTGAGTGATGTGATAATCGATGGGGTAGGAATTATAGGTATGGGTAATGTAAAAATGCAGGAAAATTTTTGGGCATAGAAGTAGAAAGAGTGGTTGTTTCATAGATGTTCAAGGGGTAAGAATGATATGTTTGCTAAAGGGATTGATGTTGAAGATGGGGTCAAGGGTGAACATAGTAGAACCGAGTTTAGTTGGGATGGTTGTGAGTAATGTAGATGTAGTAAATGTAAGTTTGAGGTAGATGTATGTGAAGAAATAAATGGGAGAGACATAGGGATATGTGTGGATATGATTGGGGCGAAATAAATGCTAAGGATGAATCTAATGTGGTAGATTGGGATGTATTTGAAGCAATGGAAATGGATGATATAGCTGAATTTGATGTACACATGATAAGGATAGGAGAAGGTGTAGGTTCAGGAAAAATAGTGAAAGTTGATGTGGGTGTGACAAGTTCTGAATAAGAGGTGGGAATAATGTCCACTATGGGAACATGCGGAGTTGGTGATAAATTAAGATCTTGATTGAAAGTGTCAACCATGCAAGCATTTGATAGTTGAGATGTAAATGGGGTGATGTGATTTGTTGGTGGTTGATTAGTTTGTACAATGGAGGTGTCGGTTTGGATATCGCCTTGATCTACAAGTTGTTGGACACGATCTTTGAAGGAATGACATCTCTCAATGTCATGACCTTTGACTTGATGATATTTACAAAAGTGGACCTCGTGATACCAAATAGTCCGGGCTTACGAGTCGTCTACAGTGTCGTATGGGAGGAAGTTGGATAGATTTTACACTCATCAACTTATCAAATATGGAATCGTATGATTCTCCTAAAGGAGTGTAGTGGGATGTTTATTGAGGAGATTGTTGTTGAGACCATGTGTTTGGTGCAGATGGGGATGAGGGTTCAATGACCACAGTGTTGGCCATAGTCTTGAACTTTCCATTATGTGTGAATGGTTTAATGGATTCAAATTTTGATTTAATTGAACTTAATTTAAGATGACCACCGCTCAATGGCACAGAGTTTCAAGCTTGCGAGCCATAGTGAAAGCTTCGTCAAAGGTTCGAAATGATTGGATCTGCAAATTGGATGATATATGTTTGGCACACGAATGCGAGAATAAGTCGATGAGTTCGGTTTGTGGGATAGTGAAGGATAGTTGGTTTATAACAACATGCCATCGCATGACAAAGTCGGTGATGGACTCGTTTGCATATTATCGAATGGTATATAGATTAGCGATAGTGGTTTTGCATGTGATATTGATAGAAAAGTGTTCTAAGAACAATTTTGCAAGTCGGGTGAAAGAGAATATGGAATTTCGTGGGATACTATGGTACAAATTACCAATGCGGGACTGCATAAAGACATGGGGAAAGTGTGAAGAAGTAGATCATGATCATGCATGATAAGACAACATGTGTGTTTAAATGTGAGGAGATGTTTTTGGGGATATTCTTTATTATTGAACTTATTAAATGCAATAATTTTCCAATGAGAGGGATAAGGTTTGATTGGAACCAATGGATGAATTAGTTTGTTATAGATTTGTTCATAGGATAAGGTGTTTTTGGGTGGTACGGTAAGGGTTTCTAAACTAGCTAACCGATTCATTAAGGTGTGAATTGAATCACTTTGGAGGTGTTGTAAAGTTGATATTAGATCATCTGTGTGGTTTGAAAAATAGTTTGATAAGGAAAATAATGTGTTTGTGGGTGTGTGGGTGTTGGGTGAAGCGTCGATAAGATGGTTGATAACTTTGTGGATAGGATGTTTGTGGAATGGTTTGATAAGACAGCTTGATTAATTTGTGGATATGTGGGTGTTTGGGGAGTTGTTTGGTAAGGATGAACATGTGTCATGGGTTGAGATTTTTGCATAGGTTGGATAAGAATGTAGGTATTCAAAGGCCGAGATTGTTTGATGGGCATACTAGTGGAAGACAAAGTAGAATTGACATAAAGGGATGTGGGTGGGATGTAATCCACTAATTGAGGAGATTGGGAGGATTGAGAGATTGTAGAGGATTTTTGGAGTAAGAAGTCATACATGGGGTTAGGAGGAGATTTTAGTGTATCTAGAGGAGCAGGAGATGGTGTTGCAATCGGTTTAGGAAGACTGGGTTGACGGGGGATAGGAGGGTTGGTGTCAAGGTGGGGAGTATTTTTATGACATGGTTCTCAAGAGGTGAGACCATGGAGACTGGAGGTTGGGTGACCGGTGACGTGGTTTTTAGTTTAGAATTATCTTTGAGTAAGATCATCAGAGGAAGTAATATCATGGGATAAAGCAGATTGTTTGTTTGTCTTGATTTGGGAGAGAGTGACAATAGGTGTGAAATAGAGAAACATCTGTTTATGTATGTTATTGACAAACAAATCAAGTAGAATTTTTTATCATCATGTTTAATTTAGAGGATGTGAACAGAAAAGAAAATTAGGTAATGAAGGTGCCTAAAGGAGTCTAAGGCTAGTTTCAGGTAGTTATGGATTGGGAGATGTCTGAGATAGTTGCCTATTGGGTGTTTAGGTCCTAACCAGTTAACCAGGTGAGAGGAACGTTTTGATGTGTTAATTATGTTTGTGTAGTCTCAGGAAGTGTGTGATAAGTGAAATGCAGAGATTTAATCCTTTTACTTAGTCTACGTGATCAAGTAGGATGTAGAAGGTTCATTTTAGACCAAAATGAAATGTGACGTTCGATGTATACAGACACTCAGGAAAGGGAAAGTTTGATGTAGAAAAGAGAAAATAGAGAAAAATGAGAAATACCTAGAGAATCACTTATCATGGTATTTGATTGTACTTGATGATGGTGTCTTGAAAAATGCCGATCGGTGACCCAAAACGCCCGAGTACCCTAAAATGGCACCATTTAGAGTGTAGGAGGAGTTGGTGAAAATGATTTGTGGTGTGTTTTATGTTTCGACCAATGATCTTTGATGGCATACTTTAGTGGTCATGAGATTGTGGAGTTTACCTACAGAAGTAAATAAAACAATTAATTCATGCAGATGATAGGATAAGAAAAGCAATATAATGGTCCTAATGACCTTGTGTATTGAAAAGAAGCTTAATAACTATTCTAGTTAATTATATTGCGAAAAATTCTAAATAATTAATTTTTGGGTGAAAATAAAGGTAACCTATGTGTAATGACACAACCTAAGCCAAAAATATTAGCAAAATAAACTAGTCAATAACTGGAATATTTTTTTAAAACAAAAAAATAATAAATTAATTAATTAAACTTGGTAACTAAATAATATCAACTTAATAAAAATTTAATAGATACGAGGGTAAAAAATAATGATCACAAATTAATGAAATAATATAAATAAGAAATAATATATTGTTAAACAATAACCTATACTATCAAAACAATATAAATGTGTATGTTGCATTTATTTGTATAGAATACTTATAAATTAATTAATTTATTAATGTCTTATACTCTAAACAATAGTTTTTCATATAAATTCAAGATATTTCATTAACTCAACCATAGAATTCACTTCTACCAACAGTGCCTCGAATGATTGGTAGGGTAGTTTTGGAGCACGAGGGACGGGAAGGGACGTAATGGTGGAGAGGGAATTGACGTGGGACGGTGTGGACGGAAAGGGAGGTGGGGGCAATGAGAGGTATGAAGATAAGCTGAGGAGGTGAGTGAGGTGTCAGTGGGTCAGATTGCACATGGACGTGGCTTTCACATGTACAATGACGTGATGGGAACCAAAAGAGATCTAAACAAGAAATTTATAATCGGCTATGGTGCTATGAGCTCTGTGATCATTGCCTTGAAATAATTATAGATCGAATGCTATAGAGAAACTATATGACCACTAACCACAAAGTTTAGTGTAGAGTGGAGACTAAATTGGGAACCATTGGATGCATCCAGCATTAGAATCTTGTGATGTGTGTCCGTAATAGTCACCCAAATCATTTTCACATAAATTAAAGAGTCACCCAAACCCTGCATGCATTTGATATTGAGTGGAAATAGTTGGAAGGATCGTGGATCAGGAGCTTGGAGAAATGGATTTAGTGGAGTCAAAAAGAAAATTTGTTGTGCGAGAATATAGTATAAGAAGACCGTATCATGTTTCTCTATTTCACACCTATTTTTGCTCTCTCCCAAATGAGACAAAACAACTATCTCGCTCTATCCAATGATCGACTTCCTCTCGATGATCTCACTCAATAGGATTCTAAACTCAAAACCATGTCACTAGTCACTCAATCTCCAATCTCCATGGTCTCACCTCATGAGAACCATGTCATACAAAATTCTCCCCGCGTTGACACCAACCCTCATATCCCTCATCAAGCCAATCTTCCTAAACCAATCATACCACCATCTCTTTCTCCTCTAGATACATCTGAATCTCCTCCTAACCCCATATATGACTTCTTACTCCAAAAATATCCTATAACCTCTAAATCCTCCCAATCTCCTCAATTAGTGGATCGCATTCCCCCACATCCCTTTTTGTCAATTCTATTTCATCCACCACTAATATGCCCATCAAACAATCTCATCCTTTGAATACCTACATTCCTACCCATCCTATGCTCGATATTCTCAACCCCTTAATACCATATCCCTACTTATCATCTACCATAATAACCTACCCAACTTCAACAAACACACCATATTCCTATTATTCAAAGTCAGCCTATGCAACAATCTCAACCCATGAAACATTTTCATCCTTACCAAACAACTCCCCAAACACCCACATATTCACAAATTAATCAATTGTCTTATCAAACCATTCCGCAAACATCCTATCCACAAACTTATCAACCATCTTATCAAACACTTCACCCAACACCCACACACCCATAAACACATTATTCGCCTTATCAAACTATTTTTCAAATCACACAGCCGATCCAATCTCAACTTTAAAACACCTCCAAAGTGATTCAATTCACGCCTTAATGAATCGGTTGGCCAGTTTAGAAACCCTTACCTTACCACCCAAGAACACCTTATCCTATGAACAAATCTGTAATGAACCGATTCATCCATCAATTCCAATTAAACCCTATCCTCCTCATTGGAAACTTCCTACATTTAATAAGTTCAATAATAAAGAATATCCCCAACAACATCTCCTCATATTTAAACACGCATGTTGTCTTATCATGCATGATCATGATCTACTTCTTCACACTTTCCCCATGTCTTTGTTTGGTCCCGCATTGGACTGGTACCATAGTATCCCACGAAATTCCATATTCTCTTTCACCCAACTTGCACAATTGTTCTTAGAACACTTTTATATCAATATCACATGTAAAACCACTATCGCTAATCTATATAACATTCGATAGTATGAAAACGAGTCCATCACCGACTTTGACACACGATGGCAAGCTATTATAAACCAACTATCCTTCACTATCCCACAAACATAACTCATTGAATTATTCTCACATTCGTGTGCTAAACATATATCATCCACTTTACAGATCCAATCATTATGAACCTTTGATGAAGCTTTCCCAATGGCTCACAAGCTCAAAACCCATGCCATTAAGCAAGGTCATCTTAAATTAAGTTCAACTAAATCAAAAATTGAATCCACTAAACAATTCACACATAATGGTGAGTTCAAGACTATGGCCAACACTGTGGTCATTGAACCCTCATCCCCATCTACACCAAACACATGGTCTCAACAACAATCTCCTCAATCAACATCCCACTACACTCCTTTAGGAGAATCATACAGTTCCATATTTGATAAGTTGATGAGTGTAAACTCTATCCAATCGCCTCCCATACGACCCGTAGCACGATCGGCAAGCCAAGCCTATTTGGTATCACAAGGCCCACATTTGTAAATATCATCGATTAAAGGTCATGACATTGAGAGATTTCATTCCTTCAAAGATCATGTCCAAAATTGTAAATCAAGGGGATATCCAAATTGATACCTCCACTACACAAACTAATCAACCACCAACAAATCATGTTACCCCCTTTACATCTCAACTATCAAATGCTTATATGGTTGACACTTTCAATCAAGATCTTATTTTATCACCAACTCCGCATGTTCCCATAGTGGACATTATTCCCACCTCTTATTCAGAACCTGTCACATCCACATCATCTTTCACTATTTGTCTTGAACCTACACCTTCTCCTGTCCTTATCACGTCTACATCAAATTCAGCTATATCATCCATTTTCACCGCTTCAAATACATCCCAATCTACCACATTAGATTCATCCTTAGCATTTATTTCGGCCCTACTCGTATCCACACATATCCCTACGTCTCTCTAATCTATTTCTTCACCTACATCTACCTCAACCTCACCTGTTACTACATCTACATTACTCACAACCATCCCAACTAATCTCAGTTCTACTACGTGCACCCTTGTAAACCCATCTTCAACATCAATCCCTTTAGCAAACATATCATTCTTACCCCTCGAAACATTTATGAAACAACCGAGTCTCTCTTCTACTATGACGCCTGAAAATGATCCTACATTTGTTGCATTACCCATACCTACAAGGTCTACCCCATCAATTATCACATCACTCACATCTCCACAGATTCCAAAAATGCCTACATCTTTACCTATCCCAGCAACCCCTATACCTATCATATCAACAAATCCACCTATCTCTACCTTGACAACCTTGCCCGTGGTTACAACACCTAGTCTACCCCAATACTCTTTACCCAATCCTCCTATCACACCAACCCAATCCTCTCAATCTGCAACCCTATCAAATATACCCCTTGAATCACCTACTGTACCAACACATCCACCTAAATCAAATAAAGATGCTTTACCTTCTCCCTCTAAAAAATCATCTCTTTCCATGCCCAAATCAAAACAATCCATGTCTCACATAGATATCATTAATCGCATCATACAAACACCTATCTCTTCATTAACATCTTCATCTTGTTTTAGAACAATTTCTCCATTAATAACCACACCACCACTATCAGATCCTTTGGTTGAAATTATTGTCATCCCTGCTAGAGGTAAATCTTCTCGGTCAAAGTCTAAGGCTTGGGGTACACATCCCGAAAATCCCCTACGCATTCGAGAACCATTCAATTTTTCCCTCTTCTCAACAATCCAATGCCACAACATCCATGTCAGGGTCAGTTTTTCCATCTACAACATCTTGCAATAATCAATCCACATCCAAAAATACCATCCTTCAACCAAATTTTATTTGTCCTCCAAAACATGAAATTCACACATCCAATCTACATCTACGTTTTCTCCTAACTCAAGTCGAGACATCCTATCAAAACCCACAAGAGTTACCTTCCCCATGACACTTCAATGGGGTCATACATAGACATATTTTGACATTTAACTCGAACATATGCCATCAAACTTCCTCCTATTAAAGCCTTCAATCCATATGGTCCTAAGTCATCATTGTTCAATCCTAATTGTAGTTGCACTTATCATCGTACCCCAGGTCATGACATCGAACATTGTAAGGCCTTTCGGTCAATCGTCCACAATCTTATTGAGAAAGATGATTTCCTCATTTAGGGGAAGGTTCCTTCTCCATCTACCTTGAATCCAATCCATATCCCATCTGTCAAATCTCCCATGATCCCTCCATCCACATCATCCCTTAATATTCATCCAACCCATGTCATTCCTCCTAAGGAATGCCCGCCATTGTTCATCAATGCCGCTTATCTTGCTAAACACACTTGTGGTCTCCGATCATTTACCCCATCCAAATCTAAAACAATCTCATCTAAGCTCTTTCAACATCCTTTACCTCCTTCACATTTAACTTGTTGGGAGAATAATCTTCCCTCACCCTTGAACACATCATCTGTACAAATCCCTTGTTACTAGGGGACTTTGCTCTTTGACATTGTTTTATCTACCTTTCTTCACATCCATCCAATCTAAATTAATTATATCCAGATCCTCATCTCATTCTAAGCCCTCCTTTGAGGCCATATTTGTTCTTTTATGTTTGTGCTCCTTTTGGGAGTATCATCTTTTTCATTAAAGCCCTCCTTTGAGGCCATATTTATCTCTCCATTGAGGGACCCCTTTTTCTCTAAGTCCACCTTTGTGGCTATATTTTTGTCTCTTCTAGGGCACCATCTATTTCGAATTCCACCATTATGGCTATATTTGTGTCTCCTTCGGGACATCGTTTATTTCATAATCCCTCCTTTGAGGCCATATTTGTTCTTTTTATGCTCCTTTTGGGAGTATCATCTTTTTCATTGAAGCCCTCCTTTAAGGCCATATTTGTCTCTCCATTGAGGGACCCCTTTTTCTCTAAGTCCACCTTTGTGGCTATATTTGTGTCTCTTATGGGGCACCATCTATTTTGAAGTCCACCATTGTGGCTATATTTGTGTCTCCTTCAGACATCATTTATTTCATAAGCCCTCCTTTGAGGCCATATTTGTTCTTTTTATGCTCCTTTTGGGAGTATCATATTTTTCATTGAAGCCCTCCTTTGAGGCCATATTTGTCCCTCCATTGAGGAACCTTTTTCTCTAAGTCCACCTTTTTGGATATATTTATGTCTCTTCTAGGGCACCGTCTATTTCAAGCCCACCATGTGTGGCTATATATGTGTGTCTCTTTTGGGACATCATTTATTTCATCAAGCCCTCCTTTGAGGCCATTATTGTCCTTCCATATTTGTGTCTTTCTTGGGGCACCATTTATTTTCATCTAAATCCACCATTGTGGTCATATGTTAGTTTTATTTCCTACTTGGCTATCATCTCATCTTATTGCAACTACACTATCTTCTCTCTCGTGGTGGTAAACTAGAGACAAAATCTCTTAATGCATTGCACTTGCGACCAATCTACTGTTAGCATATCTACCAATGAGAACTTAGTTACATCCTTAGATTGTTCTGCCATCTTTATCCCCTTCCATTTATCACTATAATAATCTAACTTATGTGGTCCGCCTTCACTACTTTGATGTGATCCTGTAACCATTACATCCATTACCTTCTTGTTCTCCTATTGCAGCCATGCGAAGGGTCCAGGTGTCTCTTGTACATTCCTTATCCCTTCTTAAGTGGTTTACTTAGCTATTCCTAGCTCTCCCCCATGTGAAGCTAAAACTCAAGTATGTAAAAGGCAAAATCAAAGTTATAAAAAATAGACTGATCCCTCGAAGGACAGAGTTGTTTATACAAATTTTTAAAAAAGTATACAAATCAAAATCAAAAGAAATAGACCGATCCCTTGAAGGACGAGTATCATATTATTCTTGTCATCTATATTATGTATAAATTAGACCATACCCTTGAAGGATGGATACTCTGTTATTATGGCATCGGAAGGTTTTCGCATCGATCAACCTTCATTTTATCAATATTTTCCGAAAACTTCCGCATTGATCGACTTTACGCTTTTGTTCTTTCCTTTTCCTAGAGTGGGGCATAGATTTAAGGAACACCACCTTTCATCTCTTGTTTCATTTTTGTATACAATGCTTAGTATTTTCATCATTCTTCTTCTTCTTTGGTTTGGTGATCCTACTTAACCATATTTGTCACGTGGAAATCTTACTTAAGAGTTCCTCTTAAGAATGGTTGGCCATTTGATCCTTCCATCTCCCATCATCTCTTCCTCATCTTCTTTCTTCCACCTCTCATCGTACTCATCCATTCCAACCAACCCTTCCACACCTGCATCCAATACAATGTTGTCTTTCTCCTTCCATATTGTCACTTTGCTAGTTTGGTGATCTAACTTAAATCCTCTGCTGCATGGCAATCTTACTTAAGAGTCTCTCTTAAGCATGATTTTTCATCCTGCACTCCCCCACTACCCCACATTCTCTCCATCTACATTTTCTCGGCATTCCCCATCATCACATCCTCTCACCTCCTCTTTCATTATCACAAACACCACTTCCTACTGGTCCCTTTTTCACCATCATCCATCATTTGGGTAATATTACTTAACCGTTGCTTCTCCATTCATTTCATGTCTTGTTTCTTCATTTCTCTCTCATTCATTCTCATCCACTGCATCCTCTCCTCACCTTCATCTTCCTACACATCGTTATCCCTCCTTTCTTTACTCTTTCCACTCCGTCTTCTAGAGTTCTCCCACATATCTACCCCATGCTTACACATCATTTTCATTGATCTTCCCTTAACATTCTTTCATCTTCCTCTTGTGCTAAGAATTATCGGTGGACTTCTCCTAAAAATCACTCATTCCCAGAGTAGGCACATCTGAATCCTTTTCTTTGACCTCCTCCATTCTATCTTCATTCCTTCCTTCCTCTGTGTCCTCTGATCATTATCGGAGGACTTCTCCTAACGTCCCTTCATTGGCGTTCCCCCTCCCATTCTTCATTTACTTTCTACCTTGTCTTATCTTTTGTCTCATCTTTTCCTACTAATCATTATTGGTGGATTTCTCCTAACATCCATTCACTGGCATTGCCTCTCCTATCCCATCCTTTATTTTTCCTCGCCATCTCTCCATCTTCCATTCTTCCTTGCCAATTTCTTCATTGTCTTCATCATACACCTTCTCTCTATTTTCTCGTCATCAGCATATCCTCATCTCATGCATCTCCATTTATTTTCCAATCGATGTCATTCCTTCCCTCAAGTTTCTCTTTACGTTCCTTATGCTTCCCACTCTTTACCAAATATCTTTATTCTTGGTTCACTTCCTTCAACATACTTTTCTTCATTATCTTCTCCTCCTTTCGATCTTCATCTTATTTTACTTCCTCTACATCCGTCCTCTTCCTTGTTTTACCTCACACTTCTTCCTTACTTCCCGTCAAAAACCCGACTCTTCGAGTTATCCCATTTCCTTTATCATCTCATCATCCACATGTATTTCCATGTGGTCAGTTCCATATTCTTTGCCTTGGATTTCCTCACTATGATCTGTTTCCTTCAATTTTATTTGCTCTATCATCTCTTTCATTTTCCATTACCTCTCTATTTTCCTCTACTCCAATCTTCATCACATCTTTCATTTTAAATAACTCTCTCCCTTTTTAGGATTTCATCCTCTCTGCTCTCATTCTTTTCTTGTCTTCTCTTTGTTTTCCTTCTTCATTTCCCCCTTTCTCTATAATCCTTCTTTGTTATCTTCTTCCTCCCCTTTCACTCTTTATTTTCTCCTCCTTCGTCTCCACCCCTCTATTCCATATCCTTGTCACCTTCATATTCAATATTTCTTTCTCTTCTCATAATCAACCAATCCTTTTGTCTATTCCCTTTTCTCTTTCTCAACATCCCTTACATTTGGCATTCACAATCAATGTCGATGTTTCTCCATTTATGTATCGTCATCTATCCCTTTCATTATCGTTCTTGTTCTTCTCTTTGACACATTAACATCTTCTCTTTTTGAGAACCCTGTCATATCTTTTATCTTCGTCATTCCTCTCACAGGGACATCATCATATCCATTTCTAAGAATCTCTTCCCATCTTCTTTTGACATTTTTGTCTTGGAAGATACCATAACGGACATCACCTATCTAATCTTGTTCTCTTCCTTGAATATTTTCTACTTTTGTTTTTTCGCAAAAGTATCTTGACTTCTTATCCTACTTATCGAACAAGTAGGAGTACTTTTATCTTCTAATTTGCTAACACTTATGCATCGTTCCTATAAAACATGATTGCCATCATATTTATTATCCTTTTAGGGCATTTTATCTCATCCTTCTATCATGTTTGCTCATCTTGTCCACATTTATGATTATTCTATCTATGTCTTATGTTGGGGTACCTTTTCATCTTTGTACTTGTCAATGCATATAACTCATCTTGTGTCCTTCTCATGCCTTGTGTTGGGGCATCATTATCTTCATCTATATCCCTTTTGTGGATGCATGATTTTTGCATGATTCCTCACAAACAAAGGATTACGCACATCTTTCACATTTAGTTGCACATATTTTGATGTTTTCCTATGACCCATTGGTCATCTTGGTTTACATCCATACTGTAGTGGTCTTCACCCACTCATTGGTCTATAGAACATTGTCATTTGTCTCCGTTGAGACCGTAATTGTCCTCTACCGATGTGATATTGGAGTCACCGCCATACTTTTTTTTAATTTATTGCAATCCTTTTTTCTGGGGCATCTTGCCTTTGGTCATATCTTCATCCATCCTTAGACACATCTTTCATCTAACCCTTTTTATTTTTGTCTTGTGGCTTGCTTTCGTAAACTACTCAACAAAAAGAGGCAAATGTAGACACCTATTTTCGGTATAGCCCCCCACCCCTCCCCCGACATCTTATATTCATGCAATTTCCATTCCCGCTTCTCTTTATCTTAAATTAAATAAAATCCTATCTATTTGTTCATATTATTTGATTGATTATCAAAGGGCTCTGTATGGACCCATTTGATAATTCAATTTTTGAATCATTCCCTATCTCTCACAAATTATTTAATTCATAATGCATATCTTCGACACCTTCTTTTTAAAATGAAATCTTTATCTCACCCCCATTCAAATCATGTCCCCACTTTGCCTAATAAGTCAAATTATGGGACCCACATGATCACATCACATCCCTAACTCAAGTTACTTTACTACACCCTGGGTATTGTCTAACCTGTAGTTTAGTCTCATATCTAAGCTCTAAATATGGGGTTTCCCCCATATTTGGAGGAGGATGGAAGACTTAGAAAAAAGGATATATTTTTAAAAGGATATAGATTTTTGAGGAGGATATATATATTAAGAAAAAGGAAGAGCTTAACTAAGTTTTGCCCCTTTGAAGGAGAAAGCTCTGACAGTGTCTCTTACCTCGCCGTCTTAATGCCCGTTTCCATCTCCAAATCACAGCCCCGACTAAGTTTTTCTTAGTCATTTTAGTTTGCTTGTCATTTTATATTTCTGTACTTCTGCATGCTATCTTTTGTTTATCGTTTATCGTCATCTTTTTAAACACGGGGGTTGATAACCTCCAAGGGATTCAAAATCCTCTTGGAACCAGTACCGTCCAGGTAACCCCCGCATATTGTGTTCTAATCTTATCTGATTTAGTTTTGCAGATCTAGCTTATTGATATCATGCATCTACTCTCTTTGCGCCCATATCATCCATCTCCATCTCCAAGGTACTAAGCCCTTGTATAATTGATGTGGTCTCGTGTTTCTTGATTACTCGTACACTCACCTGGACATGAAGTGGAAACACGAGATCAAACACTTAGCACTAATGGCATGCTTGATTTTAGTGTATAGATGTGATCTAGGTTAGAAATGATATATGTATAGATGTTATCTTGGTTAGAAATAATATATGTATTTAGATTTGTATAGCTCTACTATGATGTATTCCAAGGGATATATGTGTCAATATTTATCTCAAAGCCCTTCTTAAAGTGTAATTTGATATGGCATCCCTATATGGCCTTAATGAGTTAGGGTGTGCGTGTGTGTGTGTGTGTGTGTGTGTGTGTGTGTGTGTGTGTGTGTGATTTCTACTCAACTGATCCTAAATTGACTAAGATAACTTGTGCATTTGAAAATAGAATTCTTACAAGTAAAAATGGTATGTTCTAAATCGCTAATATAGATTTTTTATCCGAGCTAACTTGGGTCTACAAACGCACCAAGGATTATGATGGAATCGATATGAGATATGATATGTATTGTATAAAGTGCAGTGATTCTTTAAATTCTAAGTTGAAGAACTTGATTCATTACGATGAACTTTAAGTGTAGGATTGAGAAAGATGTTTTAAGTTTAGTCGGTAAATATATAAATGGGATAATAATGGAATGAGTGAAAAATTATTATTTTTAATTACCAAAAATGAAATTTTGGGTGTTGTCATGGAGATCACATTCGTACACTTATATTTACATGTGTACAAACACTTCCATTTTTATATGGCTATAGGATCTTCACAATTCTAGTCAATATTTATATGGCGGGAAGAAAATGTTTTGGTCATGTTTTTATCTAGGTGTGTTCATATTGGATTTTGGACTAATGTTATTATGTTTATCATTGATGATTGTCTTATTATTAGAAAAATCTAAAATATTATTTTTGACTCCAAATTCTCAAATATTCTAGTTTATATTATTTTCTGTCCTAAACTTCCTATACTAGAATATACATCTTATATTTTGATTTATATTTATTTTTATATGAATTGAAATGTATTGTGGATAGTTTGATGCATTTTTAATGTAATACCACCTTCTACATCGATAGAAATAGATGTGGAAAAATATAGATACTAACAATATTGAAAAACAACCTCTTAGATTGCTTAGTGTTAACATATTTCTTCATCATATCTGTACACTAAGGCATAGATAGAGAAAAATTCATAAGGAACTATATACCATGGAAAATCAAATAAATTGCAAACCATTAAAAGTCCTCTAACCATTAGGAGAGTATCCAAAAAAGGGAGAGTTGTGGGATACTAAATAAAGCCGTAAACTATTGGAATTCTCCCAAACACTGCAAAATGTGTTGAAGATCGAAGAAAGATGAAAAGCAAAGGAAAATATACATAATGAAGACAAAGACCAAAATCAAAGATGTAGATTCACTATCAAAAGGGGTGACTATTGGGTATTCTACTAGTTACATACTTATTGTAAATCATTGTAATAGAGATATACATAGATATAAAGAGGCATATAGAAACTTTATGTATGATGAGAAATATAAGGAGAACAATAAAAAGATAATATATATTAAATGATATTTGATAAAATAAAAGTGTGTGAGAGTTTGCATAATTAGACCATGAATTGTAATTTTTATTAAAAATTAATAAAAATAATTTGGTTTGTTCAAATAGTACATGTTCTTGGGATTCTATGCTTGTGCGATGTTCGATGGATTTTGAATCCCTATTCACCGGCGTATCCCTTACAGAAGGATGGATTAATTAACCCTCACAATATCACGACTGATTTACAAGATAGAGTGTAGGAAAAAGGAAAAAAGGTGATGGAGGAGAAGAAGAAGAAAAACTTGTAGTTTATACATGGAAATTTATGGCCACAAAGAGGCAAGAAAAACAACTAGCACAAAAGCATGGGAAAATCAAGGTGAAAAAAAAAAAAAAAAAACCTTGTTCAAGAGGAAGGCATTGATGAGGATGAGAGTGAAAAACTATATTATTGTAGAAAGGAACCAATGCAAATAGCAAAGTTAGATGACCAAGGGACCACATTTGAAGAAGAGAAGAAACTAGTAGAGGAACCACAAGAGGAAGAATCAACAAATGCAAGTGGAAGCAGACTAGAATGTACTAGAGAGAATGAGTCAATATAAAAATTTGAACTCACAAAAGTCATATAAATTTTATATAAGGTGTGCCTTGAATGTAGTTTTATTACACAAATAGAAAAAATAAGAATGCTATAAGTAACACAAAACAAATACCCATAGTTGAAGCACTAATACACTATATGAAAATATTCTCACTTGTGCTAGAAGACATAGTCTAAGTGTTACCAAAGCCACTAGTAAAAACATTTAGAAATAATTAGAATTAAATGAGTAAATCATTTTGAAAAAAATTGAAATAGAACTCCAAGAATTGCAAAACAAGAAGAGAATATCCTAAAAATATAAAGTGTGAATTGCAGATCGATAGAAGAACTCTTTGAATTAAAAACTATGGAAACCAAGTCAAAGAAGGTTAAAGAGGAGATTAAAAGGAAAAGATAAGAGGATGCACAAAAGAAGAAAATAGGAGAAAAGGAAAGGAAAAACTAAGAAGAGGTGGAGAAGAAGAAACAAGAGGAGGAAGAAAAGGAAAAAAAGAGGAGAAACATAAAAGAGGAGGAGAAAAAGAAAATAAAGGAAGAGGAGGAAAAGAGGATAAAGAAGAAATAGATGAAAAAGAAAGAGAAAGAAGCAAAAAGGAGGAAGAAGAAAAGAGAAATAAAGAAGAGGAGAAGAAAAAACAAAATAGAAGAAGAAGAAAAAAGAGGAGGAAGAAAAGAAGAAAAAGAGAAGGAGAAAGAAGAAAAGCTGAAGAAATAGGAGAGGAGAAGGAAACATAAATAAACCATCGAAGAAACATAGATAGAAGTGCCACAACAAAATCTACCTCCTCCTCTAAAACAAAGTACACCGCCAAGCACACCAAAAGACATCAAATTCAGAGTATCTTGTGGCCTCGCCACTTCCAAGCCACCATGATGAGATTCATTGGTGTTAGTTAAAAATTTCTTGGCACAAAGGATGCAATAGGGAGTAATAGAACAAATAAAGGAAGGTTGTAAAATACATCTAAAAAAACTTACTCCCATGCAAGAACCAAAATTTAGTACCATACTAGAGGAAAGCTCGATAAATTATTAGATACATAGATGTGCATTGTTAAAAGACACGATGGAAAGTATGATCACTTCCATCCAAACATTTAGACCCCAATATGAGGTAGATTCGACACTAGTAATAGCTAAAAGAGTGGGAAATACATTAAAAAATCCTTTCATACTTCGTACGAGATTATGCATGGGAAAAACAAATCCATAATCAAGTAGTGGAAGAATATAAAACCGTGGAGAGTAGTTAAAACACTTCCATGAACAAGTAAAATAGAGACAAACTGGAAACAATTCTTACATCCTTGGAAATTACAATTTCAAATGCAGTCACATCTTACGCATACGCTATGGGCTTGCCAGTAGTCATACAACAAGAGAAGGATGAGTTAGATAAAATTGAAGAGGAACTAAATAAAGAATCCATAACATATAATATGCTTGAAGACCCAGATGACATATGGAGACAAAAATTGGTGGACTTGGCGGCTAAATAAAATGTAAAACAACTAGAAAGAGGAGAAAAGATAGCAGTTATAGAGATATTGTATGAATTACATACTTTTTATAAATAATTGTAATAGAGATATAGATAGAGTAATATAGATATATATGGAGATAGAGAGGCATATATAAAATGTATATATGAAGAGAAATATAAGGAGAAAAAACTAAAGAGGGAATGTAGATTAAATGATAGGATAGAAGAGAAGTGTATGAGAAGGAGAAGTAAACTATGAATTGTAATATGTTATAAAGAATTAATATAAAGAAGAAGTTTTGTTCAAATAATATATGTTTTTTTATTGTATGCTTGTGTCTAATGTTCGATTTATTATGAATCCATATTCTTCGGCATATCTCTTATGAAAGGAAAAACTACTTAATTCTTATTATGAATCCATATTCTTGGCATATCTCCTTATTGTGGATCATGCTTTTAAATGATTGAAATACATGTTGTAAAAATTTGTAAAAAAACTTATTCCAAATTATCCAGTTTTATTTCTGATTTAAAATTCAAATTCTATCATTTTTAGAAACAATATGTTAAATAAAGATGATTTGTTGGAAGAAATTAATAACTTGAGAATATAACATTTGAAAGTTTGAGGATCTAGGGCAGCAATTAGGTTTTAACTTTATAAAAATTATTTGTGGTTTGAATTGTATAATCGACTTCTCAATATAATAATAATTTTTCTAAGACAACAATAATGGTGATGATGTTAACAATAAGTATTTTATAATTGTTATAAGTAGAGCTATATTAAAGATTATGAGCTCCTTAGGCAATAATTTGTTAGACCTTCTCACAATTTTATTTAATAATTTTTTTATAATTTAAATAAATAAAAGTTACTTGTATTATTGTCTTATAAAATTTGTATCAGGATCATAATAAATCAAAAATTTAGAGATACTCTCATACAAAAAGTAAAATAAATCCTTTAAATTATCACATAAGGATGATAAATATTCTATGGATGGAGAGAATTAATCTTAGAAGGTGCTCAAAATACAACAAATATAACTTTTTATAAAAGGTTGCTTACAAGTCCAATTTACCAATATCAAATAGATGATGGGACTCAAACTGAACAAAGTACCATTTTTCCACAAAGCAATAAAAATGGTTATGTAGCTTCCATGGTTTTGTGAAAGTGCTATTTAGACCAGGCCCACCAATTCCTCCATAAAAACAATAGACATTTCCCCCAAAAATAGGAATAAAGAATTAAATACTTCTTTCCCTCAATTATATTTACCTCTACTGGATATACTAGTGACATTATCAAAAATACATGAACATTTTCATAGAAAAAATTACATACCTCTATTATCTAGAGCTAAATCAAAGAATGGGTAACAATAACAACAAAATCATATGAGCTTATAACTATGCCCTATTTAGTTTTAGATTGCCTTGTTATGTGTATCATGAAATTTATGTTACTATATAATAATATAAATAAATTCATCAATTTATGTTACTATATTGAATCTTCAATTAAATCATTGTAGCGATAAGTTTTAAAAATAACAAACAATAACATAAATACTTAGGTTTAGGCGCCCCCTAAATTTTGGCACCGTAAAATTGCCTAATCTAGGGCTTAATCCCCCCTTAGTTACAAGGGGTGAAATGTAATAGCTTTCAAGCATATTCACTTTTATTTATAATTTTAAATATTATTTCTACTTAACTATAACAAAATAACTTTAACATAAAAATTAACTTCCATTTATTCGTCACTTAAAATATTTATCATTTTCTTCAAAGAAGCCAATGATAATAAAATAATATCTTAACCGTATATAAAAATTCAACATGAACGAAAAGTTTCAACCGTGTAGCCTTGACTCTTCAATAATAGTCTTGACTTTTCAATAATACTCCTTGCAAGATAATGATGGTGGTAGTAAAATAAAGCTTTTGAAAATTATTGTTGTGTTAGGCATACCATTGAAAGCATGGGCGTTTTGTTTGTTTGAAAAGAGTGTTATTTCGGAGTTATAGAAATGACAAGTTATATCATTCCATTGAAAACAAGAAAGTGTTGGTACCTACTTATTCCACTCGAAGCATGGTGGGGTTGTTCGCCTAAACAAATTAACGTCTTTTCTGTTTTTTTCAATGCGAGAATATGAACTTTGACAATTGTTTTGGTTTCATTGAGGGGACTATTGTCTTTTAAATCACTATTTTATGTATTTTCATGTGAGAGTGACTATTTTTTTATTTACGATGACTTTTAGCTTGTCTTCGTCGGTGGTTTTTATCAATATAGTTATGGGTTGCTTTCAACTATCAATGTCTAAGGTCTTTTCATTCTTGAATATCACAATTCTAACATTCCTTCCTCGCTTACTACGTGTAAATTGTAATATTGAATAAATAGGTTTATTTTAACGTGTGACTTAATCATCTATATTTAGAGTTGAGATTTGACGCCCATCTCATGTTTTTACCTATTTTGATTGTATTTTACACTTTATAAACTATTTGACCTTAAAGAATTTGGCAAAACTTTCATTGTCACTATGAACACATTGAATATAAATATAAGTGCAACATTACATAGATATTTAAATAACATATTTTTTTCTGAAAATGTAATTATATCGAGCATATAATTCTTGAAATTTACCCGACATTTATAAATATAGCTAACTGAAACAATATATATATTTTTAATTATTAAATAAATAAAAGGTATTTAACAAAGATGAATGGGTTGTTTAAAACTTCTTGACGTTATAATTTTTTGGTTTGACAAACAAAGTCAAAGCGTCAAATCTCATCCATGTCTATAATATATATAATTAGATTTAAATACGTGTGAATTTGATCTAATTAATTAATAGAACAACGTGTAATAATTAAAATATAAAGATTTAGGTTTATGTTGTTTTTAGGATTGAATAGAAGATAAATATCAGATTATGATATGTAAGATTATGGCTTTTTATTAGACAAAATTTAAAAAGCGCACAAATGTTTCAACGTTGTTTTGTCTAAAACGTTTTTTTCCCCAAAATCATGTACTCTATATTCTAGACAAAGTATTCAAAAGTCCAATTTTTCTTCATAAACAAATCCTTATCTTTTCCTTCAAGATATTTATTTTAGTTTTCTAACTTCGCTCTAATCACTAAAAAAGAACTTCTTTGTAAACCTAATTGAGTTGTCAAAATCCAACTTATAAAAAGAACTGCTATGGAATCCCTCTCTTTCTATTTGTCCTTGGTTTTAGTCTTTAACTATGATCAAAATTTGATATTATGGTTTGGCTGTTATGTATTTCCAATAATAGTTATGGTTTACATTTCTAATATCCTATGCATTGCTAAAAATTGATCTATTTATATCATAATATTTATCTCGATTTTTTTCTTAGGTTCACTTGCAAGACAATATATTCATAAATTGAATTTAGAAATTCTATATATACAACTCATTTAAAGACATTCCAATAAAAATTATCTCAAAATGATAAAAAGAGCTACAAGTAAACCAAAATATATATATGGAACAAATACACACATAGATATATATATATATGGCCTACGTGAGAGTGTGTAGTTGCGGTCTTTCCTTATTCATAGAGGGAGGGTTAATGTCTCCCAAATTCATAGGGATGAGATATGTTTTTACATATAAATACATGAGCTCTGATTCCTATAAATATAATATGTAAAGCAGCTCCCGTGGGAGGGTGATATGTGATAATAACAATGCCTGGTTTGTCTTTTTGGTGAGTTTTTAGTACTTGAAGATGGGTTTGAAAGGAGAATACATCTTGGTAATCTCACATAATAATTCACATATTCATAATTTTGTCAAACAAGAGAAGATAAAGGTGTTAACAAAAAACACTAAATAAATAATTCTAACTTACTCAACCATTATTTTGAGGAGTGATGCCATTTCTAGTGTTTCATACCAATTAATTACACTATCAACTATTGATATTGGTCATCATTATATGTTTTTAGTCTTGTACACCACAACTCTAATATAGTTCGAGAATCCCGTCCACTCTTCCTTTTCATTAGTTTATGAGAATTTCCATTATATGTTCTTATCCATGTATGTTTACATTGTGTTCACCTTGTATGGAATTCATTCAATTATCCTTCTTATCTTTCTATATTTATTTGTTTGTTTTTATTTTTTCTTACTTTGTAGCTATTGTATTTTTCATGTTTAACCTTAATTTCTGTAATATATGGATATATTTGTGTGAATGTATACTCCATTCTTATAAATTTTGGTAAAAATTTATCATTTTTTTGTGTATAATGGATTCTTTTTTGTTATTATTGGATTCCATCATTATTATTGTTGGCTTATATTAGTAGTATTATTGAATTCTAATATTGTTGTTATTGTATGCAATGGAGTTCCAATTTCATTATTATTACATTCTAATTTACGTATTACAAGTTTCCAATTTTTTTATAATCAAATTCCATAAATTAAGTTAAGGAGCACTAATAAGAAATTTCCAAAAATTAAGTCAAACAAGCAAAGGAAAATGTTTTTAATCTATAATTCATTGTTAATGATATATACAAAATTTATATTTTCCTATTATAAGAATTTGGGTATTTAGACTAATCACTTTATAGAATTTGTTGCTACCTTAAGGGTCTAAAATTGACATCGAGAGAGGAATATAAGAAAACGTATAGTGGAAGGAGATTCCATAATATCATTAAATCTATCCAGAACCCGTCACACCTAAACTTAATGCATACATAATGACGATTATAACACAGCTAGCTAATGAAGTTATTGGTTAATCGAGTCATGTTGATGCCCATTAAGAGTAAGGTGGATGCGACAAAGTGACAATTTAATATTGATAACACAATTTGTTATATGTTGTTAATGATCAAATTAATTAATAATGGAATAGTCTAATTATAATCAACAATTTGTAATAATATTTAATAATTATATATATAGACACTCACACACACACACACACACATAAATATATATGTAGACATATATACATATGTACATATATTTATACATAAATGTATATATATCTCATGTTTTGAAGGATTTGTTATTCGGTGACCATCGTTTAATGTTTGTTGAATACTTGGTCATAGACCACTTATCATTGATATTGTTTAAACGTTGTTCAAAGACCACATAGCATTGAACATTGTTTATTGTTTATGTTATAATGTTGAACTTTGGTCTTAAACCATACAACATAAAACTTGGGTAAATGAAATCCGTGGCATACGCAAGGTTTAAGGGTTTAAGTTTTAAATGCCACGACATGGCACTTGATAATAAGGAAGAAATTAATGAGGTTCCTTGGGAACCGGTAGCTTCCTCAAGAAGCTAACCATGCATTCACTCTCTTTATTTTCACATTTTGCATTCATTTATTCTTTTGGTCTTGTTGGGAAACTCTGCATAGATATTTTGTAGGAGATATTCTTGGAAGTGCATGCAAGTTTTTAAGTTGTTAACACTACTTTAATGGTGTATTCGTATTTAAAGCTCTTTATGGGATGTTGTGTGGATTTTTGGGAGGATTTGAATTGCAGGCATATTTCAAGGAAGTTTTAAGGAAAATAAGAGCAGGCATGGGCTTTCTCACTCACATACCTTGTTGTTTTTAATATGAAATAAGGAATACTTTGATGGGTTCTTATATTTGATCTTAAAACTACAAATATGAATGCCTTTAGCTTGAATTCTGGGTTTTAAATGTGAAATAATTGAATTCATTCTAGATCTGGTTTTTGTTCGAAATTTGGAAATGTAACGCAAAATATTATTTGGGTTTCTTTGAAATATGGGTCTTAAGGAAAAAAAAAAGAGTTGATTCATTTCATTGAATACATTTTGAATTTAATTATGATTTTAAATATGAAATATTGAATGGATTTGTTTGTGATTTTGTGTAGAACTGGTAGATGCATGCATAAATTTGGTAAACAAATTAGGTGTGAAGACGTCTTGGTTTGTGATATCTTGATTTGTAATTGATTTCATATGGGTTTTGGTGTATATCTAAATCTAAGGTGAAATGGTGAGTCTATTTATTGTTTGATAGTTATAGATAGATCATATCAAGCTCGTCATTTTGGTGGTTTAAATCTTTTAAATTTTTTTATCTCTTATTGAGATGTGTTATTTTTATTGTGGTTTCATCCCTCCTCCGGGTCTTATGAGCATCACTTGGATCTTAATGGGATTGATTGTTTGTGGGTTCTAGCTCTTTCTAAACTTTTTGTTATTGCTTGTGTAATGTCCCCTTTTCTGTGCCAAAGGCCTAAGGGCCCGGTCGAGTCCTAGTCGTGGTCGACCAAGGGGCATGGACACTTTGGAAGCTTTTGGGAATGGGCCCCGTGGTTTTAATATCCCGGTTTTGCGTTGGGGTCACTTTTGGACAGTGGTAACTCAAAAGGGAAAAAGTAACTATAGTTACTCTTATTTTATTGGCCCCTCCTTGGAATGAAATGCACCTAGAGTTATGGGGCTCGTTTGCCTTGAGAATAAGTATATAAGGAGCTGGGGAGGAAGAAAAATAACTTTTGCATATACATTTTTATTGACCCCTTCTCGTGCAGCTTCTGTTGTCACGCATCTACAGCTTGTGGAGTCAAATCCCACAGGGACCCTAGCTTCGGTGGTGAGAGACCCATCCCTAGCTAGCAACGCATTCTTCGGTAGTGAGATATCTACCCTAGTCTGTCATTCCGGATCCGTTTTCAGGGTTGTGTGGTAGAGACAATATCAAAGGTCTTAGAGAAAGGATTTCGCAGATATTTGGTGGCATTGGGAGAGGATAAATAGTGGGCTTCCAGATCAAAATCATGGTAGTAGATCAAATCCACGGCAGCCATTTGGACAGAGCGTGGCCGCTCGTTGAAGGCATCTCGTGAAGGATTTCACTGGGTTTTGGGGTGTTTGGGGAAGACAAGCAGAGGGGCCCCGATCAGATTCATGGCAACCTTTTGGGTTGGGCATGGCAGCATGCTAAAGGTGCGTCCATCATTTTTCGACCCCTTCTTTAATGCATGGCGACTGTAGCCTTTATTTGGGACTTTTCCCATTTATCGATTTCAAATTTGAAGGTGGAAATATTGTTTCCTTTTTTGTTAATGTTATTACCAAAGACCCTTAATTTCTGCTCCGGTATTTGGAGAGTTACGAGCCTCTAAAGTCTCCAGTTGTCTAGGGCACGTTGTGCTTTTTCTGGCAGCATTTTAATTTATGTAAAACTCCAAAAATAATGTTATTATGCCTTATAATAATATCAAGCCCTCTTTAAGTTTTCAAATAATTCGAATGAATATTTTTTGAGATATTGATTTTATTTAGTTCGTTGTCCCTACTGTAGAAATCTGCATAAAACAAGTATTTTATTTGGCTGCAAGTTTTCAATATTTTATGCATTTTTAAGTGGTATCCCATTAGGGATATTTCAGTGGTATCATAGTTGTTGCTCCTCCAGCTCATGTGGGTTAAATATGGTAGTTTGAAAAGATCTTAATGTCAGTTTTATGAAGGAAATGTTCACCAACATGGTGAAACAATAGGAAGCCACTAACTTGTATTTAAGTCAGCTCACTCAGAATTTGAATCAAAGCAGATCTAGGGACAATAAGGAACATGGTGAGAACATTGATAAAGGGCGGCCAATAGAGGTGATTGATGAGGATTCTTGTTGGAGGAAATACCAATCTTTGAGTAAGGGTTTCAGAGATAATATGTCATTTCCAGATTATTGCATGATGAAGATTGGTAGCAAGCCCAAGCAAGATCATCATATGCCGATACCTGAATTACAAAAGAACTCATTTGTAGAAGAAGCTTCTAGACAAAAGGGTATGATTTCCATTGAGAAAAATAATTGCATTAGTGAAACTTTGCTTGTTAGAGAAATTATTCCAGCTCAGGAGAAGAAATTTGTTTATGCAAGCAAGGAGGATGTAATGGAAACTCTTAAAAGGTGTGAGGAAGGGAATAGCAGAGCTAGAGCTACTAGGTTGATAGCGACTCAAGCAAGACAACACTTACAAGAGTTCAAGGAAAAGATGTGGGCAAATGATGCAAGGAAACCTACACCCACGAAAGAAGACTCTATGGAGTAGTTGGAACATGAGGAGGAGCCTCACATGGACACTGGTGTAAAATTGCAGCCTACTGTAATTTCCAAACCAACAACTTTTGATCATCTTTTTGATACTTTCAACAGGCACTCAAGCAACAATGTTGGGGATAGCTCAACATATGTCTATCTTGAACACACGAGAGGACATTGATGGCCTTGAAAGGTACGAAGGGCACACTAATGTGTCTTATTTATTATTGCCTATTCAATTTATTTTCTGTCATGAGATGCATGCTAAGGTAGATGATGAAATATGAGCATTTTTTTTGTTGCCTATTCCAATTTATTTCTTCATCATGGATTTTGTTGGACCACTTCTCCAACTATGTGTATATGATCATCTTGAGGATGATATATGGTGGCAAGTTGTAGCTCACTTAATAGATACAAGGGATCAAGGGCATTATAAGCTATGGGATCCTGGTAACATGTGGCCATTATCAAAAACTATCAATTCTGATTTTGAAAACTTTGTGATGGAGTTCATAAGCAAAAGAAGAAATTCAAATGTGTCTTTTGTTGGCAAGCATGATTCTTTCATTGTGGACTCCGGTCAAGAAGGGAGAGTAACTCTCAAGGTACCAGCGTTGGTTTTCTGATTGCTAAAAAAGGGTAAGATGATATTGTTTAATCATCTCCAGCTTGGTGGACTATGTATAACATCAGTCATAAATAGAGGAGAAAATGTTTTATTAATAGAGCCCATGACTGATTTTTATACCAGCTACATGGTGGAACCCTTGGAAGGGTCGGTGGAGGCATTTGGTCCTCAAAGTTATCAAAGAATCAAGGTGCACTTTGTTGTTAAAAAAGAAGAGTTGAATTCAAGGTGCATTCATGACTTTAGCATCCTAAGGTATGAGAATGGTTACCATATTCCTAGCTTGTTGAGTTCTTCTATGTTGTTGCCATGTTTCTATTATTTGGGACAACATTTACATGCTTGGATGATTGAGGAAGACTATTTTATAATCACATTTCAAGGTATGCTAGATGGAATAAACACATCTTCCATTCACATTGCTCTTGATTCAGCCAATAAGCATATGTTGGCAAAGAAAATAATGCAGGGGCCCATGATATTGAAAGGACATGAGGTATGTGGTGTATTTATTGTGGTTGAAATTGCTAGAAGTAAGGTTGTTTTTAGGATGCCATGGTTGCATGATGTTAAGGAAAACGATGATGCATGGGTTGAAAAATCAAAGGAGAATGAAGATGTTGATCCTATATCAGAAATTCTGAGTTGCAAAGGCATGCTGAGCAACCCCAATTATGCTATTTCGATGTGTTGTCTTCTCTCATGACAAGAATCAATGGGTACAACAAAGGGTATGAAGTTCCTTATGATAAAGTTTATGGATGCATGAGTTCTAATATTGATTTCCTTTTCTCTTACATTTACGGTGAAATGAAAATATGGGGAAAAAGAATAAAGTATGATGAGGGAGCAGCCGTGTGTATTCCCAACATACAAGGAATTGATGGGTTATGTCCATGGAAATATATGTCTTGCACAAATAAGGTAACTCATTTCTTTATTGTCAATAAGAGATGTGAAGTACTTGAATGTGTTTGTACATTTGGGTTACTTGAAGTTGGAATCATTCATTGGACATATTGGCTTCCATCTTTTGGGAAATTTGCATTCATCCCTCATGTGGATAAACTAAAAATTTCAAGGAAAACAAAGAAATCAGATTTCAGGGTATACAAGGGCAGATCGCAAAAGATGTGATTGGTGAAGAAAGAAGCATGTCGTTGCAGCGGTCGAATTGTGAAGGAACGTAGCCTCTTGTGGTTCATGGTGACATCACAAGGTATGAGACAAGTGGGATATTTGATGACTCCTATTCGACGGGTTGTTTGTTGCAGACACAAAGCACACCAGGATGACTTATGAGGAGAGCAAGGGTGACAGAGGTGAGGAGATAGAGACTCGCGAGATGGATGATGGAGATGGGGTTACGTTGGATAGTGCTGATGCGGGGCAGGAGGAGGAGACTTTTCCTCAAAAACTATAGCCACATTGTCTAGTACTTTGATGTACAAGGCATTTAGGATTAGAGGAGTTATGCAGGGTCAGTGAGTTGGGGTACTCATTGATAGTGGGGCAACCCACAACTGTATTGATGCCTCATTGTTTGAGAGGCGAGGACTACAGATAGAGGATTTTGAGGGCCTCAATGAGGTTGTAGCCAATGGAGAGTCTTTGAGGTGCACACGGTGGGTTCCCCAAGTGAGCATCATGATGGGTAACTATACTAGTTACCAATGATTTCCACATTGTTGGTATGGGAGTGACCAACATAGCGCTGAGAGTGCAGTGGCTTCACTCTCTTGGTGAGTCTCGGAATAAATTTCAGATGATAGAGCTGAAGTTTAAGTCGAGGGCAGGAATGTGTTTCTGAGGGGAGTATCTACAGGAGCACCAAGGGTGGTTATAGCTGAGGGGAAGGAGAGGACGATCCAACATGGTGAGGAGTTTTATTATTATGGATCGATGTGGAGTATGATGGATGTGGGTGTGGCCAACAATGTTACACATGAGGCTATTACTGAGATTGGGATTATAGGTTCAGATCATCCGAGCTTATCATTATGTTGGTTATCTGAAGTTTTGGTAGACTGGAGACCTCATTTTCTTGTTGAGTACTCCAAGGACCGACACACTTGTGAGATTCTGGATGGTCACATATAGGATGACAGCTACAGGTTGGAGGATGAGATGCTCCTCTATCAGGGAAGATTGAGCCTTGTGTCAGATTCATGGTTGTGGATGGAGATACTGCGACATGTGCATTGTCCTTCCGTGACTGGGCATTTGAGCTGCGATGAGACCTACAGGTTCATTTCTAAGAGGTTCATATGGTACAAGTTGAGGGAGTATATCCCCAACTTAATATAGGCATATACGGTTTGTCACTATGACAAGTCAGAGCTTACGGGTTCAACATTTGTTCAATTAACATGGGATAACACTCTTATGCTTTTTGTTGCTTCTATAAGCGGTGAGCACTTCACCCACATGTTAGTCGGTGGAGAGACGAAAGTGACCCATGGTTGTTTAGTCGGTTTACATTCGGTGCAGGGGAGGTGGACTATGTGGAACCGCTATTGTCGGTTGAATGTCTCTGGAGTCTTGGGACTTTCCCTCCACTGGGAACATCGAGATATAGTATGAGGAGTCTGGCTCTCACATGAGTGCAGGTCAGGTGGGAGTGTTAGCACCATTTGTGCATAAACATGTTGTTTCACAGGCTCATATGGGGGACTCTACAGATTGAGTGAACTTTCATACCCAGGGGTTGATTGGAGAGGCCATGGGTGATTCCTTGATGACAACCTTGCATTGGCAGGGATTGGACCAATTGGAAATTTCGGTACAAGTACCAGTGGAGAGTCAGTTTGGGTATCATTCTTCTTCACAAATAACATTTATCTCGAGTACCATATGGAGGTCATGATGATGGCATGGGGTTTCTTGGTTACTCAGATTACATGGATCCTTGGTGGATGATAGGGTGAGATGGAGAAACTTACGACATGGTATTCAGCTGCTGCAATAGGACATGATAATGCTTGGGGTCAAGAATTTCTCGGGAAGGGAGGACTGTAATGTCCCCTTTTCCTGTGCCAAAGGCCTAAGGGCCAGGTCGAGTCCTAGCCATGGTCAGACCCAAGGGGCCGTGGACACTAGAAGCTTTTGGGAAGGGGCCCCGTGGTTTTAATATCCTAGTTTTGCGTTGGGGGTCACTTTTGGAATAGGGTGACTCAAAAAGGGAAAAAGTAACTATAGTTACTCTTATTTTATTGGCCCCTCCTTGGAATGAAATGCGCCTAGGGTTATGGGGCTCATTTTCCGAGGATAAGTATATAAGGATCCAGGGGAGGAAGAAAATAGACTTTTGCATATATTTTTATTGACCCCTTTTCGTGCGATTCTTGTTTGTTGTCGTGCATGTACAGACAGGAGTCAAATCCCATAGGGACCCTAGCTTCGGTGGTGAGAGACCCATCCCTAGATAACAGGCATTCTTTGGTAGTTAGAGATCTACCCTAGTCTGTCATTCTAGATCCATTTTCGTGGTTGTGTGCAAGAGACAATATCAGAGGTCTCAAAGAAAGGATTTCACAAATATTTGGTGGCATTGGGAGAGGATAAACAGTGGGCTTCGGATCGAGAATCATGGCATCGGATAAAATCCACGACAACCATTTGGATAGAGCGTAGCCGCTCGTTGAAGGCATCTCGTGAAGTATTTTGTGGATTTTGAGGATGTTTGGGGAAGACAAGCGAGAGGGCCCCGATCAGATTCATGACAACCTTTTGGGCTAGGCGTGGTAGCATCTTTGAAGGTGCGTCCATTATTTTCTAACCCCTTCTCAAAGCATGCTGACTTATGCAACCTCTATTTGGGGGTTTTTCCAGTCAGTTGTTTCAGATCTGAAGGTGGAAATATTGTTTCCCTTTTCTATTAATGTTATTACCAAAGACCCTTAATTTTTGCTCCGATATTTGGAGAGTTACAAGCCTCTGAAGTCTCCAGTTGTCTAGGGCACGTTGTGCTTTTTCTGGTAGCATTTTAATTTATGTAAAACTCCAAAAATAGTTTTATTATGCCCTTTATAATAATATCAAGCCCTCTTTAAGTTTTCAAGTAATTCGAATGAATATTTTGGGAGATATTGATTTTATTTAGTTCGTTGTCCCTACTGTAGAAATCTGCAAAAAATAGTATTTTATTTGGCTGCAAGTTTTCAATATTTTACGTATTTTTAAGTGGTATCCCATTAGGGATATTTCAACTTGTGATTAAGTTCTTGGAAGCATGGAAAAACAAGTCTCATTATTTTCTCTCTCCTTGAGCATATTCAAATCGAGTATTTATTAGGAACTTGATTTGAAATACATGTTTTGTCTTTGTGGTTTAGTTAAAGTGGAAAGATAATCACGGCCCAAACAAATCTTTAATGAGTTAGGTTGTTATGTCTCATTATGAGCTTTGTTACATTATGGTTTGATTTTAAGTTCTCTAATATAGTAACTAGCTGATCTCTTTCTCTTTTCGGAAAAATATTATGATTAGGTTATCATTATGATTGAGATACAAATGTTTTGGTTTATTGATTGGTTTTAACTCTTTAATGTTTAGTTTATTTCAATAGTTTAATCTCGTAACGAACATAAATGTCTTTATTTTTCATTACATGATTCACCATTAACTAATAAGAGAATATAGAAAATCAATATGAAGATTTTAAATGGATTATGAGGATTCTAAATTGTTTTGTTATCTTTAACTTGTTGAGAGAAATGTCAAATTAAATTTTGGTTGTAAAAAATTGTAGTATCATTATTTCATTGAAATAAGTGGTTCTTGTGTGTGGATAGGAAAGATGGAAAAGAAAAATGTTTTGGCATAAATAAAGTGAATTTATGCTTTAAATGAACATGATCAATTTCTATGTAAAAGGGAATTAAATGCACTATGTTAATTGATTTGTGGTCAACAATAATTTTGTAATACTTTTATTGATCTAAATAAATCAAAGACGACAAAACATATAGAATAATTTTTGTTGCTACATTGATTCTTTGAGCTAGTATAAATTGGCCGATTTAGTATATATCCTATTTTTTTAACTTATTTAGTGATAATAAAACAATTTAATTTGAATGTTGTAATAAATAAAATCTCTTTTTTGGGGGATTAGATGGTTTTGTTAATATTTACTAAGTAGATTCTAAGTACGATGAAACGATAATGTTTACATGTAATTAGGAAGTGTCATTATCATCAACATATAAGATAGTTATCTTATTATAAACTAGGAAGTTTATTGCTTTCAAATAAGTTAACCTTAACTTATTTTATTATTTCATTTAATTACAACCAGGAATATGATTTTGCAAACTCAAGTCATTTCTTTGAATTTACCCATATATACATTTTCTCTCTCCTACAATTGCATGAAAGGATGACACTCTTGAAGTGATTGTTTGGATTTTTACGATTGATTTACATCATGTGATATTTGTTATAAATCCAAAAAGGATTGTTGTAATTATTCGATAAATGTGAAAGGATTGCCTTCACATCTTGTCTGAGATATTTTTGTCCAATCTATTATTTTGATGATGTATATCATTAGTAATAATGTTTAATGATCACCCTTATTTAAAGACAAATTATGATATGGCTAATTTGTGACTTATCTTGTTGGATATGCAATAAATTATATGTTGTTATATAGCTAAGTGTAGATAAAGATGATTAATATTATGTTATATAATTATTGTTTATTTATTTGATTTGAAATGCTCAAATATGTGAATGATGATACATAGAACAATAAGGATAACAATATAACGAAATAAAAGTAAAGTTATCATTATATCTTTATGGAGTTGAATGGACTAATAGTGGAAATTAATGAACTATCCTTAACAAGTAATGAAATGGAACAACTAGGTTATGTTAGTTCAATAAGAGGATCTAATGAAAGATAGTAACTCATTGAGTTACTATAACCCTCTTTCGGGAATCTAATATCATGTATCAACACATTATAATGTATCGTAAAGAAGAACTTAGTTACTTAATCTATCAAGGATAACTTAAAGTATAAAAGAAGCATAAGTGCTATGTCCCATCGTCTTCTCGATAGTATCCTACCCGTGACAACTTAGGATGGCTACGGGAAGGTTAGTGAGGATGTAATGGTGAAAATAATTACATGATCATTATATTTCCCATAGGGATCCTAAGGTGGTACTGATAGGATCCTTTCGATTGGTAGGGTGAGTCATAGACTCTACTTCTTCCAAACTAAAACTTAATTTATTAAATAGCGAAATGAAATCCAAATAAGCGTAAAAGGAATGATAACAAAATTGTACCAAGACAAGAACACAAATGTTACTCAAACACCATGATCTTGATACGATGAAAGCAATTTTCCGAATAACTTTACATAAACCTTTGCAAACAAATGAGAAACAATATCATATATTATTGTAGAACTCAATGAAATACAATGAGAATGGGCCTTGCTTATATAGGCAAAAATAACAATCTAAGAACTAGTCAAGGTCATAGATCAAGCCCTAAATCAAGGAAAGAACTAGTCATCAAATAACTGTAGTCAAGACTATAAATTTAGGAAAGAACTAGACATCAAGGATCTAGTCAATAATATAGATCAAGGAAATAACTAGTCAATACCTAACAACTAGATAATATCCCCTAATATCTAAGTAAGATAAAATAAATATCCACACACATAAGTGAGTGAGGATAAATATAATAAAGGTAAATAAAGTACTTAGGTGAAAATGAGCCAAAGGTAAATACCTACTCTAACACCCCCCTCAAGTGAATTTAGGGGCCCAAAATAAAAGTGGCATAACCATTGTATGAGTCTCGAAAACTAGGATTGATAAGGTACTCATGTAAAATAAGCGGAAAAAAAGATGTAAGGTACCCAAAACCAGTAACAACAAAGTAGAGATAAAAAACCCGCTACAAGGCATCCCAAGAAGCTCGGCTCAAAAAAATCATACAATGCTAAAGAATTTTGGTGTGTACTATGGTCTGAATCCACTACTTGATCACAAAACTCAAAAACAAATGACATTGGCTTCACCAGAATAGCTCCATACAAGGAGATTGTCAACAAAGTGATGTTGAAAGAGAAAAAAACACCAAACATAATTCAATCAACTACTGCAAATAGGTGTACCACGATCCATGAACAATAACCAAAGCAACAAGGCAAGGACATAAAATCCAGAGTGTCACGATCCAAGAAAATCCAAGGTAATAAGGCAAGGACACAAAACCTGAAGAAGTAGGATTAACACCACACCCTCCCATATTGTTGAATGGGTGGAGTGACGCTACAAATATGTATGAGTTTTCAAAACAACTACTCGAACACTAACAAACTAACATTGGGATTTTCCAGAATAACTCCATCACAAGAGAGGCTATCAACATGCCAAAAGTGTCGAAAATACATATACCAAATCTCTCAACAAAAAAGAGAGATACACTACACCTGCTAAAGAAAAATGCTCAAAACAAGGATCATTACAATGTAGAAGGTATAGAAAGTGGAACAAGAGGCTGAATAGTGGAGGGCCCACACTTGTAGAGTCCTCTCAATGAATCCCTTGTTGGGGTTAGCACACTAGTTGTACAGACAATATATTAGATCTAAGCATACATGCAAATAAAAGAGATTTTTCTACCAAAAGAAATATACAAAATAAGAGATATAAATCAACACCATATTTAATGTGGTTCACCCAGTGTGGGTTACGTCCACGAAGAAACAAACCAATCTATTATCAAAAGCTTTGACAAGATATACAATTGAATATTTACAATCTTCCACACCTCTCAAATGTACAATGATTTCTTTCTCTCAAGCTTTTTGCTTCATCACCAAGAATTCTCTCTCTCACCAAATTTTGTAAGTTCTTCTTAATTCTTGTTAATACTTACTTCTAAACCCTAGATTTTATGCTTATATAGTCATTTATAGACTTAGGGAACTTAGCCATGCAATTACAATCAATAGATATACTTTAATGCTAAAAATAGATCTAATTCCCGAGAGTTAATTAAAACATCCTCACACAAGTAACCGATGTCGGTTAGCCCAAAACGATGCCGATCCCTCCTTGTTTGACCAATGTCGGTCCTGGGTGACCAATTTCGGTTCCCGCTAACCGATGATAATTATTGTGTTTTCCAGCAAGTTTCACATTGCAAGCTAAACTAAAGTAATTAAGCTCCACAACTCAACAATCTCCCACTTGGAGATTAATTACTACACCATATCTATACAACATCGTTCTTGGATTCTTCCTTAGATTTGTTTCTTCTTCTTCAAGTCTCAAACTCAAAGACCAACAGAAGTGGATTGTAGCTCCAATGTCTCCTTTGTTATTAAATTTGTTAGCATATCCACAGTGGTTCTCCTCGTATGAATCTTTTCCAAATTCAATTTTCCATCCTCCAATAAGCCATATACGAAGTGATACCTCAACTGAATGTGTTTCGTTCTTGAATGAAATACTGAGTTCTTTGCCAAATGAATTGTACTCTGACTGTCACTAAACAATTTACAATCACCTTTCTCCTTTCCCAACTCTTCCATGAACCTACTCATCCATATCATTTCCTTGCTAGCCTCTGTAGCTGCAACATACTTTACCTCTATAGTAGAAAAACCACAACCTTATGTAATCTTGAAATCCAGCTAACTGTCATCCCACCTACTATGAAAATATATCTAGTAGTGCTCCTCCTACCATCCAGATCTCCAACCATATCCGAATCAACATAGCCACATAATGAAATATCTGAACCTCCATAGCATAACTACATGCTAGATGCCCCTTTCAAATACCTAAGTATCCATTGGATTGCTTTCTAATGTTCTTTACCTGGATTGGCCATATATCTACTCACGACTCCCACTGCCTGTGCAATGTATGGTTTGGTACAAACCATAGCACACATGAGACTCTCAACTGCTGAAGCATATGGCACTCGTTTCATGTATTTAACCTCCTCTTGTGAAGATGGACACGATCTTTGATCAATTTTAAGTTTCCAACCATAGATGTACTAATGGTTTTGAATTCTCGCATGTTGACCCTTTCTAACACCTTGTAGATATAATCCTCTTGAGATAAATACAATTTCTTGTTTTTCCTTTCTCTATGTATTTGCATGCAAAGGATTATTTTTGTAGCTCCTAAATCCTTCATATAAAATGTGTGAGCTAGCTTTCCCTTAAGCTCACCAATGTCCTGCATACTAGATCATACAATAAGCATATCATCCACATACAATAACAAAATAATATAGCTCCCATTTTCAATCTTCTTGAAATAAACACAATGGTCAGATTCACATCTCAAGTAACCATGCTCATGCATAAAACTATCAAACCTCATGTACCATTGCCTTGGAGCATGTTTGAGCCCATATAGGCTCTTTTTCAACCTGTAAACTAATTTCTCCTTACCCTCGACTTCATACCCAAGCGGTTGTTGCATATAAATTTATTCATCCAAATAACCATGAAGGAAATCCATCTTCACATTTAGTTTCTCTAAATGCAAATCTTCTACTGCAACTAAACTCAATACAATACAAATAGAAGTCATCTTAACAACATGAGAAAATATTTCACCAAAGTCAATACCTTCTATCTATGCAAATCCCTTTACTACAAGCCTTGCCTTGTACCTTTTCTGTCTGCCATATTCTTCCTTTATCCTGTAAACCTACTTTTTCTACAATGTCTCTTACTGCACTAGTAACTTAACAAAATCTAAATTATGGTTCTGTTCCAAGGAGTCTATCTCCTCATCCATGTCATGCTCCCACTGGATGTGGGTATTATCCTACATTGCTTCTTCAAAACTTTTTTGTTCACCATTATCAGTCAATAATAAATAAAATAGAAAAGTTGTAAATATTTTTGGAGGTTAACTTACCCTTTGTGACCTTCTCACAAGAGTTTGGGCTACCGGAGGCTCAATCTAGACCTCTGGACATTCATATTCAAATATGTCGAGTGACCGATGCCGGTCACTTATAGCCGACATCGGCTATGCTAACCGATATTGGTTTGGATATTCGTAACCGATACCAGTTTATCGACTAATGTCGGTCAAGGGTCAACCAACATCGTTCATTGTGTAACCCCGCCGATAATACTTTTAAATCCGAGAGTTCATTTTCATTCACAAAGTTCTCAACCGGTTCATCCTTGGGTACCAAAATTTGATCCATGTACATTCTCTTTTCATTCCATTCAATATCACGACTCAAAATAATTTTGGAATTCTCTAAATCCCAAAAATGGAAACCGAAATCACCAGATCTATAACCAATGAAAGTGCATCTCTTGGATTTTGCATCAAACTTTTTCCTATTTTCCTTATCAACATGCACAAAAGCTTCTAAACCAAAAAATTTAAGAAAATAAATATCTACCTCTTTTCCGGTCTAAGATTCCTCTGGTATTCCTCCATCTAGTGAACTTGAAGGCCCACGGTTAATCAAATAAACCATTGTATCAACTGCTTCTACCCAAAAATGCAAAGGCAATCCAAAATGTATCCTCATACTTCTAGCACGTTCCATGATTGTCTTGTTCATTCTTTCTGCAACACCATTCTCCTATGGTGTTCTTGGAACCATTCTTTCTCTACGTATCTCATTCATTGAACAATAATCATTGAAATCCTTGCTATAGTATTCACCACCATTGTCAAATCTAAGGCACTTTAACTTTGAATTTGATTCATTCTCAACAAGGGATTTCCATCTTTTAAAAGTCTCAAAAACATCATATTTACATTTAATACAATAAACCCATACCTTTATTGTAGCATCATCAATGAAAGTAACATAATACTGGGATCCACCATGAGAAGCTACCTGAGTTGGTCCCCACACATATGAGTGTACAAGCTCCAATTTCTACTCCTTATTTTCCCCAACTTTGAGAAATATCACTCTCTTTTGCTTTCCAAAGATACAATGCTCATAGAAATCAAGATCTAAAACTTTCAAATCTGATAACTTACCCTTAGTCTTTAAGATCTACATTCCTTTTTTACTCATATGGCCCAACCGGTTATGCCACATGCATGCATCTCGAATCTGAAGTAGATAATGCGAGAAAAGGAATCGGTAATACTGGTAGATAAATATAACGTTCCTACCTTTTTACCTCTTGCCACAACAAGATCACCCTTGATGATTTTCTAAGAGTCTCCTTTAAAAATAACAATGCAACCAGATTCACCTAGTTGCCCCGCACAAATAAGATTCCTCCCGAGGCTTGGCACATGCCTCACATCTTCCAATACCCATGTATTTCCATTTTGTAATTTTAAATGAAATTCCCTTTACCAATATCTGTAAGGTTTATCATCATCCAAATAAACATGCCCAAAATTTCCCTCGAACATAATTTCTGAAATAACCCTTATTAGGGGTTACGTGGAAAGAAGCTCATGAATCTAAAACTCATGATTCAATTCTATTATCTAAAGAAATAATAAGAGCATCTTGCATTACCTCTAATGCAACACTATTTTTCTCTTTACCTTTGTCTGGTTGTTGGTTCTTTTTATCCTTTGACCAACAATTTTTCTTTACATGTCCTTTCTTTCCACATTTCCAACAAGTAATTCCCTTACTTCTAAATTTAGATCTGATATCCCTTGACTTTGATTTCCCATTACTCGTACTCTTGGATCTCTCCTTCGCCTGCCCTTGCTTTTAACATTCAAAGAATTTCTAGATGATGATTCCTCTATACTCTTCCTACGAATTTCTTCATTCAATATTATACTAACCACATCATCAAACTTTAAAATATTATTAGCAGATGTTGTATTACTAACATCCATTACCAAGTTATCCCAACTATCAGGAAAATAACATAAGAATAAAAGTTCTTTTACTTCATCATCAAATGGTATTTCAACCGATTTTAACTGATTTACAATAGATCGGAAATCATTCAAATGACTAGATGCAGATCCACCTTCATGAATCTTAGAACTAAATAGTTTCTTCATCAAATAAAATTTATTTGAAGCATTAGGTTTTTCATATAAATTAGCAAGAGATTTCATTAACTCGATTGTAGAAGCCGCTTAGCCTTCATAATATTGGAAGCCATAGATGTTGTCAGGCTCAATCTTATAGATCCCAAAGCCTTTCTGTCAAGAATCTTCCATTATTCATCAGTCATCTTTATAGGTCTAGACTTCTCATCCAATGGTAAATACAAATCTCTTTGATACAGATAATCCTCAATCTGCATCTTCCATAATTGATAATTTCAGCCATCAAATTTCTCTACCTTGTATTTATTTTCTTCTACCATTACTCAATCGTAGCTCCCACTCAATAGAAAACCCCTCACACCGTGAGTAAATCTAAGCATACATGCAAATAAAAGCATATATTCTACCAGAAGAAATATACAAAACAAGAGATATAAATCAACACCATATTTAACGTGGTTCACCCAGTGTGGGCTACGTCCACCAAGAAACAAGCCAATCTATTATCCAAAGCTTTGACAAGATATACAATTGAAGATTTACAATCTTCCACACCTCTCAGATGTACAATACTTTCTTTCTCTCAAGATTTTTGCTTCATCACCAAGAATTATCTCTCTCACCAAATTTTGCAAGTTCTTCTTAATTCTTGTTAATACTTACTTCTAAACCCTATATTTTATGCTTATATAGTCATTTATAGACTTAGGGCACTTAGCCATGCAATTACAATCAATAGATATACTTTAATGCTAAAAATAAATCTAATTCCCGAGAGTTAATTAAAACATCCTCACACAAGTAATTGACGTCGGTTAGCCCTAACCGATGTCAGTTCCTCCTTTCTTGACCAATGTTGGTTCCCCTAACCGATGATAGTTATTGTGTTTTCCAACAAGTTTCACATTGCAAGCTAAACTGAAGTAATTGAGCTCCACAACTCAACATGCCTATGTCATTGCCATGAGTGATCAGATATCCACCCCAAATCAACATGTATGGATGAAGAAGATGTCTGCGCATATGACTCGGGTGTGAACCGCACAATGGGTACATGCAAAGGAACATCAAAATGTGTGCCAAGTTGATCATGTTTGGCAGATAAAATATTAGGTTTCTCAAGCTTGAGTAAAGGTGTCGAACTCATGTGTTGCTCATGATCCTTGGAAAGAGTCGAGCAAACAAAAATAGGATCTCTATTAATGTGTGATCCCAATGAAGTACCTGCTCAAAAACTAATGCCATGGAGATAATTCCACTTAACATGTGGAATAGGGGAAACAATACCTTGTGAATGTCTGCCAATACCTCCACTAATGAAACCCATAGAATAGAGCATGCGAGAACCGAATGCATGCGAGTGGTATGCTTATTAAAAAAAACCATGTATGTGATTAGAAGGAGATGATGTGGGATACTCATGGTTTATAAGCGCAATATGCACGAGATGCGAGAAGAACATGCGAACAAGCCTAATAGGCTTAGGAGCATTAGGTGCGGAGCAGCGCATAAACCGGCGGATCAAGGTCGGTGGGTACAAGAGCAATAGTTGCAAGTGGAATATGATCGTGGTTATGAATTTCCATAATATGATGGCGATGTTACAGTTAGCAAGTTTTTTTGTTGGGAGTGTATTAGTGTATAATTATCATGAATGAGTGCTTGTAGAAGAGAATTTCGCTTCTTGAGCGATCTATTTTCTTCCACAAATTCTATAATATCCTCCTAATTTTTTCACACTTTTATGAAAATCATATCAATCTCGAGAATCCATGATAGATACAAGAATGCAACTCCCAAAATTTTAGCATGTCAGGATTAGCCAAAATTACTTCCACAAGTGATTATAACACCCCTCCATATTTAGCACTTTATAATGAGTGTGTGTTACAATTTGAAACTTTAAAATTATAGTGCGATTTTCAAAATAAATATTTCAAATGGAAAGAGCATGAGAAAATAAGCACTTTTGCAAAGAATGGCACTCAAAACCGAGTTGCCAATCAAAAGATACAAGCTTTACAAGTTTATGCTCTGCTATTTATTTTAGTTATTAAAAGAGGGATTCACAAGAACCAATCTCAAAAACAATGCACCACAACGAAGTTACACTCTAATGGTAACATCAAGCTCCAACGCAATAAGCAAGATTCAAACAATGGAAAGAATATGTAAATAAGAAAACAAGTCTACTCATCCTCATAGATCAAAAGTCACTAGGTGATGTGGACGATGACTAGGCATGTCACACACACCAACACCACCCCTTCATAAGCCAAGGTAAGGTCATGGTGAGACTAAATAGAAAAGAAGACTCTAAACAACTAAGAAAGATAATGGGGCCCGACAGACTCGATAAAAGGTGATGTGATGATGCATGTCACACACACCAACCACCAGTCCCATGAGATGTCTAGGTGATGTGGACGATGAAGGGTCACACACCAACACCATCCCCTTCAGAAGAGGAGGAGAGGTCATGGTGAGACTAAATAGAAAAGAAGACTCCCTAAACAACTAAGAAAGATGTGTTAATGGGGATGACAACTAAAGGCCTGATAAGGTGCCCGTATACAAAAAACATCTTTCTCGGAAGGAAGAAGAGGAGGAGGATAGGAGACAAGAGGGATGCGAAAATGCCATGGATGGATCTGAACTCTACAACTCTAAGAAGTCTCCAAGAAGAATGTCGATGATGAGATCCTCTACCTCTGGACTGAAGAAGAGCCATCCGCACCAAACTATGTGCCTACCCTTAGGAAGGATAGAAATGATGTGTTGGAAGTCTCGCCTGCCCACTCCATGAAGAAAATGAAGGCAACAACACGAAGAGCTCTGAGTATGTTCCATGAAAGTGTGACATAGGTCTAGCAAGTGAGCACCAAGGAACCAAATGTACTGCCACGTACGTAGAACTGTCAGATTGAAGAAGGGGAACACATGTAGAAAGGATTTCCAACTGATGTGAAGGAAAAAAACATCCCCACAATAGAAAATGGATCCACAAGCAAGGGTGGATCAATGAAGGTCTCTAGAAAAGTGGAAGTGGTAAGAGTCCCAAAAGGGGCACTCCCAACAATGGAGATGATGAAATCCTTTGAAATACCTGTAGATGGATGAGGAACTTGTAGTACATCACAAGTGTACTCTACAAAAAGATGACTAAGGTCAGGCAGATACTCGTCCCAATGAGGGGGCTCAACAAACAGAAGAGTGATGTTAGATAGGTATGAGTCATCCAATGAAGGTGGAGGAGTGAAAGGGGCCTCAAACACTGAAGGTGGAAAAGAGGCGGGTGTGATGATTGTATGAGGCTGTATAGGAGACTGCTCAATATCTGATGAGATGTGGGATGTGCCAACACTCTCTGGAATAATGAGAGAAGAAGAAGAAGATTCCTCTATAGTACTCTCGACATCAAAACTGGGTGCACAATCCTCATCATCAGAAGTAGAACCAAGCAATTATGTGTCAATGGAACTGTCATCACATGAAGAAATATGTGTGGGTGGCCCTTCGTAAGAAAAAGTGTCGGTGAACTCACTTTCCTCCATGGATGCAAGATCATCATAAGATCCATAACCAGATGAAGGAGGATCAAAGTCTCCATGAAAATTTTGAATGAAAGTCCAAGCTTGGTGCGCAGACTCTGTGAACTCTATTTGACATTAAAGGTCCTCCAAAGGTATAGTAAGACAAAGAAGCCCGTATGCCATGTCATTCTCGTTTAACCAATTTTGGTGATAAATGCGGTCAATAAGTTTGATTCTTGCTATCCCAAGAAGATGTGGTAACAAGTTGTACATAATGTAATGATCGAGTATTCCATTCTTCCATTATAGGTAGTTTCCTAGTCCTAGTTTAACAACGAAGTAATGAAATTCAATGTCCATGACGAGAGGAGCCTCCAAAGAATACAAGTTTAACCCCCTTTTTGCGGCACTTTATAGTTTAGTGTGTTGATTGCAATCGATCGGATGTGTGTGCTTTGAGAACTAATATGTCACTCACCTTGCAATCAGTGTAATAACGCAAGAGTGGAGACAACAATCAAGGTTCATTGGGCATAACAGTTCGACACCATAAGCAAGCACAAGCACAAGTGAAAATAATAAGGGAAAGTGAAGGCCTTGTGAGAAATAGCGTCTCATGTCGCACGAAAGAATCCCTTTTCTATAAAACTGTGGCGGATGTGCTCACAAGTCCACAAGCAATAAAAGGGATAGAACAATGCTCAAGATGATTCAAAATGAGCTGAAATAAGTAATACAAAGACACCCCCCAGAATACGACACTTTATAAAATAGTGCATTTACAAAAATGATAATCCCATCATCTAAAGTGTGAAAAAACATGTAAATTTGACTAAAGAAGTGCTCAAAACTAAGCAATGAGTAAAAATTTATAGGAAAAAATAATTCTCGCAACTGATGGAAAAATGCTAATAAGCCTGCAAACATATTAAAAAAGTTCCTTAAATGCATGCAAAGGTTGTCATATGTATGCTCATTGGAAACAACATCAAATTTTAGACATCGTTTATTTTAATTGCAATGGGGATTAGCCTCCCGCCAACCCCTGACCTCACCTCCGTCTTCGCTGCTCGAAGGAAGGTTAAAGAAAACAAGCAAAAATACCCCAAAAAAAAGGTTTACAATGCCAATTAAAAGTTTTACACCTTAAAATATTAAAGGTGAGATTGATTTTACCTTCAAATAATTCTAAAAGCAAATGTTAATCGAGTTGTTCTAATTGTATGGTAAACGATAGTGTTGATCGAGTGTTAGCGGATGACTTACCGAGTTTGACAGATAGGTGTTAGTTGGTGTCAGTGAAAGGTGGTCCACGTGGAGGAGACGGTGCCTTATCATAATGGTTGAATCTAGAAGAGATCCTATAGGCTGGCAGAAGGAGCACAATGAACCAAAAATGGCAGAGAAGACAACAGATGTTTGAAACAACTGTATGGGAGTCTCGAGTCGACCAAGGCAAGTTTGAGTTCGAGAGAAAGCACGAGGCCAAAGGAAAGGTAGAAAACCAAGTTGAAGTTGGATTTGCAAGGTGGGAGGAAGCGGTGTATGTTAGCAAAGGCCGAGTTGATCTCAAATGTGAAGATCTCAAGTCAATTACTGTAGGTCCGGGTTCAATGCAAGCATGAGGAGATTAGAAACACAAGCTAGGCAATCCAAGGCATGAGTAGAATTCAAAATACTACTAACTGATCCCTTAGTTGGGGTGAAAACATGATGCAAAATCCTGAAAAGATAATGTAAACCGATGCAACAATGAAACCTGACCAAATGCAATGAGTGATAGAGTCCCAAAAAGATGAGTCGCGAATCAATGCACAACGAACAATGGTAGGGATGGATGCTCAACGGTGGAGCCAAACACTCCAAACCAGCCCGAGCATACACAAGTCATAGACCAATGTGAGTCGAACAAGAAATCCCGAGGAAGTAGTTAGATGAGCAGATGTTTTGAGCCAATGTTAGATAGGAAAATGACCTCGTGGAAGCAAAACCTGAGTTACGAAGATGGAATGTAGGAAGAGTGAAAACAAAGCATGCAAGCAGTTGGGTTGAAAATATATTGCTTAGACAAAGTCATGGGGAAACAGCCAATAGTGTGCGTGGCATAGTCCTCTTTGAGACAAAGAAAGCAAAAGCTGGTTTATTGTTATTCTATCAAGCGGGAATCATGCAAATCTACACTATTCTAACTTCAGGGGGTTCAGGATCTCATCCGAGTAGAGGTAGTTCTAATAGCGAATAGAAAGGTAAGAGGAAGGAATGGAGGAAGGTAGATCTAAAGGGAGAAAAGAAATTAATTCCAAGACAGAAAGGTCGGAGGGTTTATGCTTTGGGTTGGTAGTAAACAAAGCCAAACTTACTTGCATAAATGAACAAAGCAATACTGATGAACATATGATGATAATAAGAATGAATCCAACAGAATAGAAACATAGATCTAACTTAAGAAAGATCTGATGCAAATAACACATATATTGAGCACAAAGTCTTAACATATATATTAATATCTCTTCTGTTACAAGAAGGCACAAAGTCTTTCTCTCTTCACCTATTTTTTCATACAAAAATGTCCACCTGGAATACAAGTATTCCAGTATTTATAGAAGGAGAAGGAGAAAGAAGACAAAAAGAAACCAACCACTATTTACAAAATATCTTACAAGATATTTACAAAATATCTAAAAAGTCAAAAGTTGACTTTGGGCAAGTTTGTGGATGGCAACATCCCATGGTGCAACATGGATGATGTCATCATAAATGCCAACATACTTTTTAAATATTTTTACAAAAATATCAAAGCGTACACAAGAAGAGAAACTATTCATCATCATCTCTTTGCTTGAATGGAGTGTCTTGCTTCCAATCGGGAGAGGTGATGTGACACTGAGCTCGGTACTCCATAAACTTGTTGATCATCATCTGAAGTTGATTATGATCAAGACCCTTGAAATGGTCGCCAATAACTTCACAAGTTTCTTTTTAGTCTTGAGCTTGTCAGGTAGCCCGGTGTACTCTTCGCATGCCTCAATCAAGTATCCAATGAAATCGTGGCAAGCCAGAAGGTTATTGATAGACTCTCAGTCAAAAGTGACCTCTGGCGCCAAACCTTGTGTTGCGATATCCTTGAAGAGATGGATTGTATCATCTACCTCCCTCAAGGTGAACTTCTCACTAAACATCCCTAGAGACATCTTCGTGACCATCTGATTAATTTTATATTTTGCATCTAGGGCTTCATCCTTGATTTTGTCTATCCTTTCTAGGATATACTCCATTTGATCAACCTGGTAATCCAGTGCGACGAGAGCTTTGTTGTGTGCCCATGGTGATCAATGACACCGACCTTTAATAGGTTGTCAGCTGAGCAGTCGACCATTGCCTGAAATGTTTCATGTTGTAATCTGGAATTGTCCAACTCCTCGGAGAGGGATCCTGCTACTACCTGCAGCTCCTTATTTGCCTGATCTATACCCTGGTAGAGTCTTGTGAATTTCTTGATTATTTCCTCACTATCTCTAAGGATTCACTCTATCCAGGAGGACACTTCCAGCCTTGTTCGCCAATCTTGGCGTATTCATTTATCTTTTCTGACTGAGAACTTCAGTAGGCTCGGCGGCAATCATAGGAGGAGCGTTTCCCATTCTCTGCAAAGCTTGGAGGAGATGTTTGTTTTTTTCCTTTAGTATCCTCTTCTCCTCCTTTGCTTCTTGAAGTTTCTTGCAGAGGGCATCTACTGTAGACAAGGCCTCTCCTTATAGGCTCTCAGATGAGGTTCCCATTGTGACTTGAGTCATTGTAAAGTTTGTAGGAGATATATCTTTCTTCTCTTTGGTGGGATCAAGATATGTAATCTCCATGACCCTCTCTCCCGAAGTGCTTTTTGAAAAGTGAGTTATCACTTTCTGCTTCTTTGGTCCCTTCTTTAGAATGACAGAGAATTCCATGGGTGCTATGGGAACCTTTCTCTTGAGTTGACCCTAGATGGTTATAGATCCAACTTGGAATTATGGGAGAGGAGTGGAGGGAATGGAAGAAGAAATGGGAGTGAAAGGGGAAACAATTGAAGAGGCCGCAGGGAAGAACGTTGAGACACTTGGTGGCGGCATTGACAAGGATTATAACGTACTACTCTTGCTTGTGGGGCTTCAAGTTACTACTACAGGGGAAGAAAAGGACATGTAGGTGGAAGGATCTGTAATGGAATGGAGGGAACACTAGGCAACAGATCCGTGAGAGAGGAGAAGATGGAAGAGGTGGGAGATGGAAGGGAGGAAGGGAGAGAAGAAGAAACATCCATTGGGATAGATGTTTCAACAATAGGGGGAGGAGAAGGAGTAGAAGAAGGAATGGTGGGTACCTCAGTAGTTGTAGCTGTGACCACATCTTGAGTGGATGTGTCCGTCAAAACTTTGGTGGTCTCTTCTTCTTTACCTGGAGAGACCAGGTTGACCACTTGCTTCTCAGAAGTAGTAGGAGGGCTTTGAGGAGATTCTTCTTTTCTTGATTCTCCCTCCTTGTCTTTCCCTTTTCCTTCAAAGCACTTGGGCCGGCCTTGGAGGTGCTCTTCCTTAAGGGGAAGCAGTTAAGTCTACCCCAAGGTAGGTGAGACCATTATTTTGCAGCAATGTTTGGTGTGTTGCAATGTGTGCTTGACCCTTTCTGAATGGTCTTTGGTGCCTTGGCTCTGTCAATCTCTGCGAATGGCCAATCATCCCCATCCATGTCAAGGTAAACTTGATCAATTTCTTGATCAGGCTCTTGGAATCCTTTTGGAATGATGGCCACGCCATAGTGTTTGATCTCTTCTAGAGCCAGCCTAGAGTGATCCTTGCACTGAGATCTATTTCATGTGTCAGGTCGATGTAGATGTCCTCGATCTCAGGGACATGGATAGGATCAATTTTTTCCTTTGGGAGGTAACCCCGACAATCAAAGGTAGGCTTGGCTAGGAAGTTGTGCTTTAGATTCAACAATTCAAGCTCGACATACATTTCCCATGCTTTGTCCAGTGTGGTGCAGGTGTATCGGCCCACTGTAAGGGGGAATGGAGTTCCTCCCTTCTTTCTCTTCATGCATCTCTCATGGTATGTGATTAGTTACCTTGACAACTCTAAGAGAATCAGCTTAGGCCCCGCATACCTTGGTAGCTTAGTCGGTTCACCCTCAAAATTTACCGCCCTGAGATATGTTAATGTGGGAAACTAGGTTAACAATACTCCCCACTTCTTTGTGACAATGATCACGTTGGGGCTAGTTCGACCATGTCTCATATTTGGTCTCAACAGGCAGATCACCTCATAGAAGAAGGCTCAGTGATTTTTGAGAACTGACAGATGTTATTCTCGAGCCTTAGCTCTGGGTAGTATTCATATATTTTGACTGGGCCATACCCCATTTCATGTCGAGGAGCCTTTGAAATCTCTCGTTGATGCTGCAGCGTATACAATGTAGGAATTCATATAGAAGTTCCCAGTTGTCATGACCTGTTGAAGCTCTTACTGGGAGATGGTGTCGTTGATGATTTCTCCCCAGCCAAAACACTATTTAGGCACATTCTTGCTCATGGTCTCTAAGTACCTCAACATCCATTTATGGAAATGATGGGCATCAGGAAGCCCAAATACTCTACTTAGGAAGGTGATTATATCACTCAGTTCCTCATTGAAGTCACTGCAGTGGATGGTCTGTGGCCATCGGCTCACCAGATTTTTGTTCTTAAGATATAGCTCGTTCATCATTTGCATGCATTTGTCCTCATTGTCGTCCCATGCCTTCTTGTAGTCTTTTAGGCTTATGGTGACGATCACCTGTGATGAGGATGCCGGGGTTATTTGAAAATGAAGAGTTGTGAGGTCGATGACCATATTTCCCTCTTTATCTTCGACACATCTTGTGTCCTTGTTATAGCATCGAGCCACCAACATGATGAACTCGTTATTAACAACACTTACTGGCAGCCCAACTGCAAAGTGTAATCCACTGCCCACCAATTTGTTCATCCAGGGGCCACTAGTAGCCTGGTTCGTTCTCACCCAGAAGTCTTCCATATCAATGTGTCCAAGCTCGGAGTCTCTGATATCGAGATCACTCTCTGTATATGAGTCAGACATCTTGAATTTTGATATTTGTACTTCATCTCTTGCTCTATCAACTTTGCTTTTCCTTTAGACTTGGTTGGCTTTTTGCTTGATGAAGACATGTGTGAGCTCGAGAATGGTTGTTGTTGTTTTGCAAGGAGAATCAAGGAGGTCCAACACAGAAGATCCATGTCAACCATCATTTTATTCATAATGTAAGCTTGCGAGAAAGAAGAAAGAGCAATTATAAGGCTTAGGGTGCAAGGCGCAAGTTCATAGCATGTTGCAGAGGCTTAAAAAGGCTAGGTGCACTTTTGGGATGTCAACATGCAAAAAGGTACACCTATTTTGATAGGAGAAAAGCTACACCAAAGGTTATAAAGGGCACACTTTTGAAGAGTGCCACATGACAGAAGGCAACACAAGGAAAAAGCGTGGGGCGCGGGTAAGCAACACACAACATGTAGTGTTGGTGTTATAGAAATGGTGCCAGTGCTTTAAGAAGAGTGCTTTGGTGGGGTGCAGATAAGTTTGGTGTTGCACGAGTTCAAGGTGCGCCAAGGTGCAAGCATGGAAGATGTTGCAATGGGAATAGTGCGCCAAAGGTTTTAGCGCGGCGCGGATCAGGATCACACAACATATAATGTTGTTGTTCAAAGAAGTGCGCCCGTGCCTCACAAAATTCGCTAAGTGTTTTTTTGCTGCACGTGGGAAAAGCATGTGTTACATGAGCATAAAGTTTGCTATGGCACGATGTGTGTAATGCAAGTGCAACATGAAAAACCAGTGTGCCAAGGTTTTCAATAGTTGGGTGATTTTTGGCCGCTCTCTCTTTTCACATGATTTCTCTCTCTTTTTGATTTTACAAAATGACAAAGAGAGGGTTTGTGGGATTTGTAGCAATAAGCAGATATAAAGGATGGTTAAATCGGAGGCGGGGACCTTCTCATATTTGTAGATCGGAAGGAGGGAAAAGGTGGTTTCGCAGATGGTTTATAGATTGTTAGGTTATTCATTTTAGATTTATCCTTTTGGTTTATAACAACCCTAAAACCTAACAATAACCAAGAAACAAAACCACAAACAATAACAAGAGTGATAAAATCCACTTACCCGGTTTTATAAAGGATGAAGGATGTTGGGGTCCAAAACTCGAAAAAGCGGCACGCGGACGTGACAGGATAGTGATAGGCGTAGATGAATACTTTTCACAATTTTCAATTCGTGAAAATGACTGGTGTTAAACACCTATATATAGAAAACCTGGCATTAATTATCTCACCAAATTTCTTTGGCACGGTTTTTTGAGTGTCAACACAGGTTTAAATGTGCCTTAGCACAAGTTTTCTAGCATTGAAATAACACTTTCAGTGCCTTAAGTGCACATTTGGAGATGTCAACACAAAATTTCCCACGCCTGAGGAAAATTTACTTGGCGCACATTTTGGTATGTCGACATTCCATTTCTCGCGCCTTAGCGCGCATTTCAGGTGCATGTTTACTGATGTTGACATGAAACTTTTAGCGCCTTAGGGGCGCAACCTTATTGATGTTGGCATGTCATTTTGGCGCCAAAGGATTTTCAAAGGGTGTATATTTTTTGATGTTGACACAACATTTCTTGCACCAGTTCAAAAAGGGTGAAAATGGCTAAGTTCTTTAAAACTTGATTTCGGAAAGGAGTTTTAGGCCATTTTAAATGTCAATGACCTCCTTAGGGGACCAAAACGGAATTTTGGTATGGTTATCTGCAAAATTGCCCTTGTCAATTTTACAGGATAATAGCTAGCTCTTTCTGGGGACTATCCTTAAGTGAAACTTAAGGGTAGAGAATCCCGATATTTTTATGTGCCTATCCATTGGGTTACAAAGATTCAAAAACAAGGGTGACCAAAAAGGGAAGAAAGGGAACACACAACAAATAGAAAGAAAACACACGACAAAAAGCAAACACACGATGAAAGCAATTTGTACAAAGAAGAGAGCAAGCTCTACTTCTTGAAGATCTTCAGTGTTTCCCGCTATAGGGAAGTGGGAGCTCGGTTCCATCCAGATATGAGAGATAGAAACTATTCTCTCCATTGAGCTACTTGATCTTGTATGGCCCTCTCCAAAGAGAGTCAAACTTTCCATGCATACCTTTCGGTTCTCTTTGTTTGTCCCACAGAAGGACAAGATCCCCTACTTGGAAATCTCTCTGCCTAGCTTTCTTGTCGAACAACCTCTTGACTTGATTCTGATGTTCAGTGATCTTTTCGACCACTTTACTTGCTTTTCTTTAAGTTCAGGTACATAATCCTCTTTTCAGAGAACTCTAAAAAATTTCATCTTCGATTGCTCGAGCCAAGCGCAGAGCAAGAAGTTCTCTGAGAGATAGGGATTTTAGCATCGGTCCCATACAACACTTGAAAAGGTGACATGCCAAGAGATCTCTTTGGAGTGATATGATCTACCCACAAAGCATCGTATAATGATTTATGCCAGGATCGTTGGTTCTCATCAACTAGCTTCCGTATGATAGTTACCAAGTTCTTGTTGCTAGATTCTACCTGACCATTTCCTGAGGATAGTAATCAGAAGCATGAGCCAAGGTTATTCCGTATCCATAACAAAAACCAATAACTTCCCATGAAGAGAAGTTGGAAGTGTTGTCAACAATGATTTTGTGTGGAATGCCAAATCTCACAATAATATTCTCCTTGATGAAGTTGCAAACAACTTCAGAATTTGCATGTTTGACACATATGGCCTTCACCCATTACATGAAGTAATCCATTCTGTTAGGGACGTAACTATGTCTAACACTCGATTAAGGATTGAGTGCTCCAATGAAATCAATTCCCCATTTCTTGAATGGTTCGTCGATGATGACGAGCCTGAGGGGAAATGTAGCCAGCTTTGGTTTGCCAACAAACTGTTGGCAAAGTTCACATTTCGCTACCCAGGTAGTTGCATCTTGAAATAGCATCGGCCAATAGTACCTGGCCCAAATGATCTTATGTGCTATCACTGATGAGGAGAAGTGACCACCATAGGCTGAGTCATGAATTTTTTTAACAATCTTATCTATCTGCGGCTTATCAACACATCGTAGAAAAATGTCATCAATTCCGCATTTGTACAATCCATCATCCCATATGACATATCTTACGGCTCTGAGCTTTACCGCTCACTTTTCTTTAGTGGTTAGGTGAGTTGGGCACTCTCCATAGGTGAGAAAGAATGTGATGTCAGAATACCATTCGTCGTTGGTTGCGACAAACAGAACCATGGGTAAAGAATCCACTTTCTCTAGCTCACTTGGTTCTTCATCAATGTGAGTAGTTTTCTCCTCAGGTACCTCTGAGTCTTTATTCTCAGCCATTAGCTGACATAGGCCCTTACCCCTTACCAACTTGGTGGTTTGATGTCTAGATCATATTCTTGGACCTTTGATCCAATTTCCTCGTAAGCTCCCTAACTCCTGTTGAGTCAGGATAGACTTAATAGCCGTGTCTGGAACTAGTACTACTATATGAGAATTCAGAATGTAGTAGCGGAAACTTTTGACTACTTTTACCATGGTGAAGGCATGTTTTTCCAATTGTGACATCTTCAATTCATGAGGCTTAAGAGGATAACTCATGAAAGCAATTGGGGATTCAATATCTTCAGAGTTCTTTTGCATCAAGATAGCTAATACAGTATGCACAGATGCATAACTGTACATGATGAAGTCTTTGCTAAAGTCAAGACATACCAAAACAGGGGCATGGGCGATGGAAGTCTTTATGTCTTTGAATGATGCCTTACCTTCCTCACTCCATTAGAATTTTTGGGACCCTTTCATCATATTAGATATATGATGAGTCTTCTCAGCAAAATCAGGAACAAATCACCTAAGAAAATTTACCTTTCGAAGAAAGAGTGAATGCCAGTCTTTCTTGTAGGAAAAGTAAGGCTCTGAATAGCCTTGAATCTTTCGACATCTATCTTAGTTCCCTCTCTATTGATGACATGTCCTAGTAGCTTTCCTTTAGTGACCCAAAAATTGATTTCTTAGGATTTAGTGAAATTTCGTGCTCTGGCATCTAATAAAGACTTGTTCTAAATGGTCGCATGATCACTTCATTTCTTAGAGAACACGGTCGGGTCATCTAGGTAAACTACAATGACCTTTTCATCATACCTTTGAATGCAAAGTCCATTGCTCGTTGGAAGGTGGCACCGGTGTTGATTAAACCAAATGGCATTCTGTTGTAGGTGAAGGTACCCCAAGGAGTGGTGAATGCTATTTTGAACTGATCTTCAGGCGTGACTTGAATTTGATTGTAACCTGAAAAAATGTCAAGCATAGACAACATTTCTGAACCAAGTTTCTTTGCTATAGCACTTGATCCATTATCGCGGTGGATAAGGATGACTGGTTCAAGTTATGAAAGTCCACGCATATGCGTATCTCGCCATTCTTCTTCCGCACAGGCACAATATTTGCAACCCAGGTACTGTGATGAATTGGAAAAATAATTCTTGCATCCAACATCTTCTGAATTTCAGCCTGGATGGTACCTGAGATTTTGGGGTTGTAATGCCTTTGCTTTTGATGAAAAGGCTTGACATCATCCTTGAGCGGGATGTCGTGTCGAATGTCCTTTGGCTTGAAAGACTTGAGATCAGCATAAGACCATGCTAATACATCCATATACTTTTTCAACAACTTGACGAATTTTTGTTTCTCTTTAGGCGTACAACACTTCCCAATATTCACAAAATGAGGATGTTTTGTAGTCCCCAGATTTACAGATTCAATTTTTGGAGAGGAGGAAGGATCATCTGTCACTTTTTCTTTACAAAACAGTCATGATTATCAAATAGTCATTCTAAGGAAACTAAACCTTTCAGAATCTTATTTCCTTTGAGTTGTATCATTGTTTCTTTTTTAGATTCGTGTGTTTGACCGGTGAGGGACTCATGACATGCGTGAAGTTGATCCATCAAAATGAAGCTCTTTGAAATTATCAACTTTCTCTAGAAAAGTGATGATTTGGTTGTCATCATTGAACACCTGCCAGTGTTGTGAATTATCTGGCACACTTGGGTGAAAAACCACCTCAATGGTATATGTATCTATTTTTAACCCTAGGTGAGGAGCATGAGAGATGTTGAGACGACTAATGAATCAGCCATGTCATTTTGAGTTCATGGAACTACTTTGATTGAGAAAGCATCAAAATCCTCGATGTTATCCCATACTGCATTGCGGTAGTGTCTGAGCCGGTCATTCTTTACTTGGTATATCCCTTTTACCTGATTAACAATCAACTTAGCATCACCTTGCACTTTTAGATTCTTGATTCCCTTCTCTTTTGTAGCTTGCATGCCAAGTAACAAGGATTCATACTCGGCGGTATTATTCGTATTGAAAAACTGCAACTTGAAAGAAAAAGGGAAAATCTCCTCCTCAGGAGATATTAGAATAGCCCCAGAGACACATCTCTACTTGTGGCATGGCAACTGCCATCAAACTGCAACATCCACACTTTTTTGAGATCCTCTTTTTGGATGAGAACGTCCATTTTATCTGAGTCGGTGGACAAGAAGTAGTTTCCCATCCCTGATGATTTGAAAAGAATCTGAGCCTTAGGGTCATCAGAGTTGGTGACTAGATATTTCTTTTGTGGTTCTGGTTCCAATGTCTACATCACTCATTTGTGAGGATCTCGGCTTTGGACTAGTCCATATGAATTTCTCCACCAACTTCTTTACAGAATCTCCTCCCTAGCAATATTCTGTATGCTGCTATAATATCAGCTACGAGAATAGTCATTTTTACCCTTTTCTCAGGAAATGCCACGAATGTAAATTGCGCATCCTTGATCTGACCGATCAATGGTACTTTCTTGGTTTCCATGGAGTAGCATCTACCAAAAGGTTTGGTAAGCATGAGGCCCAAATCATGGGCAACCTTTGTTGGCATAACATTATCAGAAGCTCCATAATCAATTATACAATTGCTTAGTTTATGACCACTGATCAGGAGAGATAGGTAAAAAGGTTCAATTTTCCCCGATGCAGAGGTCGAGGTGACGTTTACATGAGACGTAGGAGGGGTGGGAAGAATTCCTTTTGGGGAAGTAGGAGGAAGGACGGAAACTTGGTTTTGGATATACTTAGTTAATCTTACAAGTTGCTCTGGGTTGGACTGAAGGTATTCAACCTCAGACATTTGGATCTTGGTCTTTTTAGCATGATCAATTATATCAAATGTGACCAAGGGTTGTGCTAATGAAGGAATGAGTCCTTCATTTCACATTTGTGGAGGAGGATTACTGGTCTTTATGGAATTGGAGGAAGGCTGATTTGGAGGAGAAATAGGAGGAAAATATTTCTTTACAACAAGTTTAACAGGAGGTTGAGTAGGAAGGGGATTACCTCTTTTAGTGATCGTTGGCGGTGGAGTTACCATAGCCTTTTCCTTTTGTTTTTCAACAGCAATCTTTTCTTCTTTCCTTGTGAGTGAGTGAAAACTGCGTATGATTGTCCGCTCGCATACCCTTGGGTACCCTCTTCTTCATTAGATTCCTCGTCTTCAAATTCCATATACCCGATAGTAGAGTTGCCAGTCGGTTCACCGACATTTTGATCATCTTCGTCTTGCGACAAAGGTTCTTCATAATTTGTATCATCTTCTTCGATTTCAACCAAGGCATTAACTAGAGGGGCTTCAATTGCTAGCCTTTGAGAAGCAATAGGAAAACACGGCCTTTGGGGGCGTTGTTGGGAGTGAAGTTCCTCCATGGGATATCCCGGTATGGAGAGAGTAGACGATGCTTGAGCCAATTGTTTATTTAATGAGAGAAAGTCATTTGCCATCTTACGGAACACTAGATCGATGAGGGCTTGAGAAGAAGTTGAAGCCTTTGATTTTGATAGCTCTCATCTTAACTCACCAGATATAAGAAGGTTGTCCTCTATCGAATGGTTGCAGCTTGGGTGAGGACCAACATTGGTACTTATTCTTGTAAAAGTAAGAAAATTACTCTCGAACTCATGGCATTCACAAAGAAACACTTTTGATTCTCTAATGTTGGCAACATGACAGGTGGCACATGGTTGATAGTGAATTGAAATGGGTGATAAAATCATGCATGGTTTCATTTGCCTCCTTCTTCATGTGAGTGATTTTTGACAATAACACAAATGCGTCTTCTGAAGGCTTGTACCTGTCTTCAAATGTAGTTCGTAATGTGGCTTAACTAGTGATGGATCCGGCTGGTAAATGCTGGAACCATTCTGATGCAGGCCCTTGCAAGGTCTCAAGAAAGAGACGTATAGATACGTCTTCATGAGTCACATCTAGAATACTACATGACATAATAAACGTAGCTATATGCGTGTTTGTGCTTTGATTTCCACTCCCATCAAACTTCGGGAAATTCTTGCGATTTCCTTGAGGGAGGGGATGTACTGGATACGGCAGTGCTAAAGGACCCATGGTGTTTCCCCATGGTACCGATAGATTTATTGCCATTTGAAAAGTGGGAAAGAGAACACGAGCAGGGATTTTGGTTCCACTTAGCAAAAGAGCATTGCAAATTGATGTCGAGGCACCCTGTGAAACCCGGCTCCTTCATGGAGGAGGCACTTCTGGCTGATCAATCCATTGAACTTAGTGATGCGAATCGTGTTGGAGTGATACTGAAATTGTGCCTTTGAAGTAGATCAAAGATTGGATTAACTTCTCCACAAGCTCTTCTACCATGAGTAAATTGTTCACTTGCACAACAGGCGTACCCATTTCGGATCTCTGCAACAATTAAGAGCAGATTTACAACAATATTTTTGTTTATACTTGCTGATTTTCTGATTTTTCTAGTAAAAATCAGTAGCATGTACTTTTCAATTTTTAATTTTATCCTTTTTAATAACAACCGATTGCGGTTTTTTTGACAAAGATTAGAAAGGATAAAAAGTGGGTCAATTTAGAAAGCTGATTTTGGATCTTTGAACTGAATTTTGCAAGGTTTTGAAAATATCAGAAAATGTTAGATTCTCAGATCTACGGAAATATACAAATTTTTGTAAAAACTCAGTGAACTAAAAGCTCCTATCTGGTCCAAATCTATGGATTTGTATAAGGAAATTTTAGTTTTGATCACTTCTGCAAAAAAATTAATTTTTAACAAAGGGTTAAAATTTGCAAATTGGTAGTGATTTTCACATTTTTAAAAATTATTTCCTTAGTTTGATCCCCAGCGGAGTCGCAAAAAAATGTTGGTTAAAAATATGTTGGATAGATAGGTCATGGGGAAACAGGCCAACAGTGTGCAGGGCATAGCCCCTCTTTGAGACAACAAAGTGAAACTAGTTTATTTCTATTCTATCAAGCAGGAATCTATGCAAATCTACACTATTCTAACTTTAGGGGTTTGGGATCTCATCCCAGTAGAGGTAGTTCCAACTGTGAACAAAAAGGTAAGAGGGAAGGAATGGAGGAAGGTAGATCTAAAGGGAGAAAAGAAATGAATTCCAAGACAGAAAGGTCAGAAGGTTTATGCTTTGGGCTGGTAGTAAACAGAGCCAAACTTACTTGCATAAACAAACAAAGAAATATTGATGAACATATGATGATAATAAGAATGAATCCAACAAAATAGAAACATAGATCTAACTTAAGAAAGATATGATGCAAATAACACATATATTGAGCACAAAGTCTTAACATATATATTAATATCTCTTCTGTTACAAGAAGGCACAAAGTCTTTCTCTCTTCACCTCTTTTTCATACAAAAATGTCCACACCGGAATACAACAAGTATTCCAAGTATTTATAGAAGGAGAAGGAGAAAGAAGACAAAAAGAAACCAACCACTATTTACAAAATATCTTACAAGATATTTACAAAATATCTAAAAAGTCAAAAGTTGACTTTGGGCAAGTTGGTGGATGGCAACATCCCATGGTGCAACATGGATGATGTCATCGTAAATGCCAACATACTTTTAAATATTTTTACAAAAAGATCGAAGCGTACACAAGAAGAGAAACTATTCATCGTCATCTCTTTTCTTGAATGGAGTGTCTTTCTTCCGATCGGGAGAGGTGATGTGACACTGAGCTCGAGTACTCCATAAAATTTCTGATCATCATCTGAAGTTGATTATGATCAGGACCCTTGAAATGGTCGCCAATAACTTCACAAGTTTCTTTTTCAGTCTTGAGCTTATCAGGTAGCCCGGCATACTCTTCACATGCCTCAATCAAGTATCCAATGAAATCACGGCAAGCCAGAAGGTTATTGATAGACTCTCGGTCAAAAGTGACCTCTGGCGCCAAACCTTGTGTTGCGATATCCTTGAAGAGCTGGATTGTATCATCTGCCTCCCTCAAGGTGAACGTCTCACTAAGCATCCTGGAGACATCTTCGTGACCATCTGCTCCATTTGATATTTTGCATCCAAGGCTTCATCCTTGATTTTGTCTATCCTTTCTAGGATATACTCCATTTGATCAACCCGGTAATCTAAAGTGCGATGAGAGCTTTGTTGTGTGCCATGGGTGATCAATGATGCCAACCTTTAATAGGTCATCAAGCTGAGTAGTTGACCATTGCCTAAAATGTTTCATGTTGCAATCTGGCATTTTCCAACTCCTCGGAGAGGGATCCTGCTACTGCTGCAGCTCCTTGTTTTCCTGATCTATACCCTAGTAGAGTCTTGTGAATTTCTTGATTATTTCCTCACTATCTCTAAGGATTCGCTCTATCTAGGAGGACATTGACTCGTGCCTTGTTCACCAATCTTGGCATATTCATTTATCTTGTCCTGAATGAGAACTTCAATAGGCTCGGCGGCAGTCATAGGAGGAGCATTGCCCATTCTCTGCAATGCTTGGAGGAGATGTTTGTTTTGTTCCTTTAGTATCCTCTTCTCCTCCTTTGCTTCTTGAAGTTTCTTGCAGAGGGCATCTACTGCAGACAAGGCCTCTCCTTGTAGGCTCTCAGATGAGGTTCCCATTGTGACTTGAGTCACTGTAAATTCTATAGGAGATAGATCTTTCTTCTCTTTGGTGGGATCAGGATATGTAATCTCCATGACCCTCTCTCCCGAAGTGCTTTTGAAAAGTGAGTTATCACTTTCTGCTTCTTTGGTCCCTTCTTTGGAATGATCAGAGAAGTCCATGGGTGCTATGGGAACCTTTCTCTTGAGTTGACCCAGATGGTCAAAGATCCAGCTTGGACTTATGGGAGAGGAGTAGAGGGAATGGAAGAAGAAACGGGAGTGAAAGGGGAAGCAACTGAAGAGGCCACAGGGAAGAACGTTGAGACACTTGGTGGTGGCATCAACAAGGAGTCTAACGCGCTGCTGCTTGTGGGGCCTAGAGTTACTATAGGGGAAGAAAAGGACATGGAGGTGGAAGGATCTGTAATGGGATGGAGGGAACACTAGGTGACAGATCCACGAGAGAGGAGAAGATGGAAGAGGTGGGAGATGGAAGGGAGGAAGGGAGAGAAGAAGAAACATCCATTGGGATAGATGTTTCAAAAATAGGGGGAGAGGAGGGAGAAAAAGAAGGAATGGTGGGTACCTCAATAGTTGTAGCTATGACCACATCTTGAGTGGATGTGTCCATTCAAAACTTTGGTGGTCTCTTCTTCTTTACCTGGAGAGACTAGGTCGACCACTTGCTTCTTAGAAGTAGTAGGAGGGCTTTGAGGAGCTTCTTCTTTGCTTGATTCTCCCTCCTTGTCTTTCCCTTTTCCTTTCAGCACTTGGGCCGACCTTGGAGGTGCTCTTCCTAAAGGGAAGTAGTGAAATCTACCCCAAGGTAGGTGAGACCATTCTGTTTGCACCAATGTTCGGTGCCACAACGTGTGCTTGACCCTTTCCTGAATGGTCTTTGGTGCCTTGGCTCTGTCAATCTCTCTGCAAATGGCCAATCATCCCCATCCGTGTCAAGGTAAACTTGATCAATTTCTTGATCAGGTTCTTGGAATCCTTTTGGAATGATGGCCATGCCATAGTGTTTTATCTCTTCTAGAGCCATCCTGGAGTGATCCTTTCTGAGATCTATTTCATGTGTCAGGTCGATGTAGATGTCCTCGATCTCAGGGACATGGATAGGATCAATTTTTTCCTTTGGGAGGTAACCCCGCAATCAAAGGTAGGCTGGCTAGGAAGTTGTGCTTTAGATTCAGAAATTCAAGCTTGGCATACATTTCCGTGCTTTGGCCAGTGTGGTGCAGGTGTATCGGCCCACTGTAAGGGGGAATGGAGTTCCTCCCTTCTTTCTCTTCATGCATCTCTCATGGTATGTGATTAGTTTCCTTGACAACTCTAAGAGAATCAGCTTGGGCCCCACATACCTTGGTAGCTTGGTTGGTTCACCCTCAAAATTCACCACCCTAAGATATGTGAATGTGGGAAACTGAGTGAACAATGCTCCCCACTTCTTTGTGACAGTGATCACACTGGGGCTAGTTCGACCATGTCTCATATTTGGCCTCAATAGGCAGATCACCTCATAGAAGAAGGTGTCGTTGATTTTTGAGAACTGGGGATGCTATTCTCAAGCCTTAGCTCTGGGTAGTATTCATATATTTTGACTTGGGCCATACCCCATTTCATGCCAGGCCTGCGAAATCTCTCGTTGATGTTGCAGCGTATACAACGTAGGAATTCATATAGAACTTCCCAGTTGTCATGACCTATTGAAAGTTTGTTGGGAGATGGTGTCGTTGATGATTTCCCCACCAAAATGTTGTTTAGGCACATTCTTGCTCATGGTCTCTAAGTACCTCAGCATCCATTTATGGAAATGATGGGCATCAGGAAGCCCAAACACTCTATTAAGGAAGGTGATTGTATCACTTAGTTCCTCATTGAAGTCACTGCGGTGGATGGTCTGTGGCCATTGGCTCACCGGATTTTTGTTCTTAAGATATAGCTCATTCATCATTTGCATGCATTTTTCCTCATTGTCATCCCATGCCTTCTTGCAGTCTTCTAGGCTTATGGTGACATCTTGCTGTGATGAGGGATGCCCAAGGTTATTTCAAAATGATGAGCTGTGAGGTCGATGACCATCTTTCCCTCTTTATCTTTGACACATCTTGTGTCCTTGTTATAGCATCGAGCCACCAACATGATGAACTCGTTATTAACAACACTTACTGGTAGCCCAGCTGCAAAGTGTAATCCACTGCCCACCAGTTTGTTCATCCAGGGGCCACTAGTATCTGGTTGGTTCTCACCCAAAAGTCTTCCATATCAATGTGTCCAAGCTCGGAGTCTCTGATATCAAGATCACTCTCTGCGTATATGAGTCAGGCATCCTAAATTTTTGATATTTGTACTTCATCTCTTGCTCTGTCAACTTTGCTTTTCCTTTAGACTTGGTTGGCTTTTTGCTTGATGAAGACATGTGTGAGCTCGAGGATGGCTATTGTTGTTCTGCAAGGAGAATCAAGGAGGTCCAACATAGAAGAGCCATGTCAACCATCATGTTATTCATAATAAAAGCTTTGTAGAAAGAAGAATGAGCAATTATAAGGCTTAGGGTGCAAGGCGCAAGTTCATAGCATGCTGCAGAGGCTTAAAAAGGCTAGGCACACTTTTGGGGATGTCAACATGAAAAAGTGCGCCTGTGTTGACAGGAGAAAAGTTGCGCCAAAGGTTATAAATGGTGCACTTTTTAAGAAAAGTGCTTAAGCAGGGGCATGGGTAAGCAACATAAGTTTAGTGTTGCATGAGTTTAAGAAGAGTGCTTTGGCGGGGTGAGCATGAGGCGTAGGCATGGAAGATGTTGTAATGGGAAATAGTTCACCAAACGTTGTAGTGCGTGGCATGGGCATGGATCGGAAGGATCACACAACATATAATGTTGTTGTTCAAAGAAGTATGCCCGTGCCTCACAAAATTCGCTAAGTGTTTTTATTGTGCGGGAAAAAGCGTGTGTTACGCGAGCGTGAAGTACACCACAACATGATGTGTGTGTGGTGCAACATGAAAAACCAGTGTGCCAAGGTTTTGAACAGTTGGTTATTTTTGGCCACTCTCTCTTTTCACATGATTTCTCTCTCTTTTTGATTTTGTAAAATGACAAAGAGAGGGTTTGTGGGATTTGTAGCAATAAGTAGATATAAAGGATGGTTTACTCAGAGGTAGGGACCTTCTTAGATTTGTAGATCTGGAAGGAGGGATAAGGTGGTTTCCAGATGGTTTATAGATTGTTAGGTTATTCATTTTAGATTTATCCTTTTGGTTTATAACAACCCTAAAACCTAACAATAACCAAGAAACAAAACCACAAACAATAACAAGAGTGATAAAATCCACTTACCCGGTTTTATAAAGGACGAAGGATGACGTTGGGGTCCACAAACTCAAAAAAATGGCATGTGGGCATGACAGGGAATAGCTGATAAGGTGAGAGGAATACTTTTCACAATTTTCAATTCATGAAAATGACAGGTGTTAAGCGCCTATATATAGAAAACTTGGCATTAATTATCTCACCAACTTTCTTTGGCGTGGTTTTCCGAGTATACACATGGAGTTTAAATGCACCTTGGAGCAAGTTTTCTAGCGTTAACATAACAATTTTCAGTGCCTTAAGTGCACATTTTGAGATGTCAACACAAAATTTCACATTCCGAAGAGGAAAATTTACTTAGTGCACATTTTGGTATGTCGACATACCATTTTCGCGCATTTACAAAGCATGTTTAATGATGTTGACATGTAACTTTTAGCACCTTAGGGGCGCAACCTTATTGATGTTGGTATGTCATTTTGGGCACCAAAGGATTTTCAAAGGGGCACATATTTTTTGATGTTGACACAACATTTCTTGCGCCCAGTTCAAAAAGGTGAAAATGGCTAAGTTCTTTAAAACTTGATTTCCGGAAAGGAGTTTTAGGCCATTTTGAATGTTAACATACCTCCTCAGGGGACCAAAATGAAATTTTGGTATGGTTATTTGTAAAATTTCCCTTTTCAATTTTACAGGATAACACAAGCTCAAAAGGTGAATCCCGTTCAATGACCAATGCAAAGAATGCTTAGTGTTGATCACCGAACAACCAATACAAAAAAATGCACAGCAAATTTCATGGGAAAGGAATCCTAAGCAGATGAACACAACCCAGAATGCACAACCGAAGCCTGACCAGTGAGCCTACCATGCAAAACGTCCACAAGGGAGAACTTAAGCCAAAGTACCCACATTCAGACCTCGAACAAGCCAAAGCAACCACGTTCAGACTAAGCATGCAGACATGTGAAACTAGTGCCGATAGTGCTAAAAATAAGCATAGAGATCGAGAGGTGAGAGGTATCAATACCCAATGCATAACAAAGTAATGCACAAGCAAACCAAAAACGAGCCTCCAAATCCAAAAACGTGCCCGAGCAGTGGGTTCACCAATGCAAATGAGTTAACAGGAAGAAAACGTCCATGCAATGGTGACCTCAAGAAAACAATGAACCACAGGTCCACGCCAGAGTAAAAATGAGCTCACAAGAATAGAAGCAATCCCGAACGAACTCAACAACCATGATAAAGAAAACCAACCAAATACTCTCAAACTTGCAACTGTTGAAACCTCAATATGAGGTGAGTAATACAATTCCAAAATAATCAAAAAAAAACTTACACGAGGAAATAAGAAGAAACCAAAAGTAATAAGAAACTAATAAATGAAGAGTGCACGTTTTACCGAAACCATCTCTGATACCATGAAAGAGGGATTCATGAGAACCGATGTTGAAAACAATGCACCACAACAAAGTTGCACTCCGATGGTAATGTCAAGCTCCAACGCAATAAGCAAGATTCAAACAATGGAAAGAATATGTAAATAAGAAAACATGTCTGCTCATCCTCATAGATCGAAAAAAGGAAGTACAAATAGGGGTGTTGTGTAACCCCCATGCCTAAACAAGGAAATAACATCAATGATGCCACTAATGCATATGACATGTGAACTAATAGGGATATTAAATGGATCAGCCCACCCAAATTTTATGGAACAAATTTGGGGGATGGATATGAGAATTGGTTGAGTGATATGGAAAATTATTTGAAATAAGGGACTTTTTGGAAGAAACTAAAGTAATTTGGGGTGCTTTCAACTCTCCAATGAGGTATCCTCTTGGTGGGATAACCAAAATATAGATTTAGGAGTTTATACTTCCTCTATCACCGGGGAACAATTTAAAGTTTACTTTTTTCAACAATGGTTACCTTAGTTATACTTTGACTAGAAAATGTCTCTATTTTAGAATTTAACACAAGGTAAACTAAGTGTGGTAGAGTATTGGGAACGTTTCACTAAGTTATTAAAATATGTACCTTAATACCAAAAAGATGAAAAATTCAAAATTCATAAGTTTATCATGGGGTTAACCATAATATAGGGGGTGAAGTAGATGTTCATGGGCTATCTAATATAGAAGAAGTGTTTGAAAAATCCATAGGGAAAGAAAAAAGTTGCAAATAATTTCATCCCTTAGAGATGACAAATATACGAAAAAATTTAGCTCCCCTGCACCATTATCTCCTAGAAAAACATGGTGGAAGGAGGGTAGAAAATGAAGACACCATAAATAATATAGTAGCTAAAACTATTGCAAATATGAGGAAAATGGGCGAAACGAGTGTTGGATTAATGAAAACAAATTTGAGAGGAAAGGGCATGTAGCTAGATGTTTTAAATGAGGTGGTGACTAGTATGCTAACAACTTTCCCCAAAGGAATCGGTGGAACAATCAACATAAAATAATTCATGCCGCAATGGGTAACCGCCACTTCTTTGAGAAACATCTTACCCCTATTGAAGTGTCGGAGTAATATTTATGGGTTTCTGTTACTATCTTGTTTGACACTAGTGTAACCGAGTTTTTATTTCTAGAAAGTTAGTTGTAAAGATATCTAAGAATGTTGGATTTGTGGAAAATACATAAACTGTACAATATGGGAATGGTGTTATTAATATGGTCAACTAATGTATGTTTGAAGAAGAACTGGAATTACCTAGTTTTAACATTGAAATTGACCTCTATGTGACTCCTTTAGGGACCTATGACATCACTTGGTTGTCCAAACACAAGAGAACCTTTGGGATATTTTGGAAAACAAATAGAATGCCTAGATGACATACAAAAAATTACTATGATTTAGGGCATGAAGATAGGTTTGAAGTAAGACAAATTTGTACAATGTAAGTTAAGAAATCCAAGAGCAAAGGATGCATGTTATACGCAATTTAAATTTTTTATTTTAGTGAGGAAGGTAAGACTTCCTTGGAGGATTTTATGTTGTTATATAAGAGTACAAGGATGTATTTCCAAAAGAAATGCCTAGACTTCCTCATAAAATATATTTTTGCTTTACCATTGAAATAAACCTAGAACCGAACCAATATCAAAACACCATACAAAATGATAAAAAAGTTATTTGAAATGAAATAACAACTACATGAATTTTTTTCTAAAGGATTGATCTGACCTAGTATGTCTCCTTGGGGAGCATTAGTCATTTTGTTAAAAAGAAAGATGGAATGTTAATACTATGCATTGATTATTGCATGCTTAACAAAGCAACAATAAAGAATAGATATCCTTTGCCAAGGATCGGTGATCTTTTTATCAGATGAGAGATGCATATTTTTATTCAAAGATCAATTTATGATATGGTTATCATCAGCTAAGGATAAAGGATGAATATATTCATAAAACAATGTTCAGAACATGATACATGTATTATGAGTTTATTATTTTTCCATTTAGACTCACTAATGCACATGCTGCATTTATGAACCTTATGAATAATATTTTTCAAGAATACTTAGATAAGTTTGTTCTAGTTTTTCTTAATGATATTCTAATTTATTCAAATAACATCAACAAACATAATGAACACTTAAGAATAGTATTAGAATTGTTGACAAAGAAGAAACTCTATGACAAAGTATCTCAAAATATTATTTTTATCGAGAATAAAGTGCGATATCTTGGTCACATCATAAATAAAAATGGTATTTTAGCTTACCCATTGAAAATCAAGGCTATAACTGACTGACCAACACCTAAAAATGTACATAAATTAAGAAACTATATGGGGTTATGTTGTCTTGAAAATGTGTAAAGGGGAAAATTGCAAGTTTTCAAGCAAGACAACTTTCTCCTATCTCAAAGTTTCCATGTTTTGATCATACTTGTTAACCAAAATAAGCTCCCTCTTATTTTGGGTTAACTAGCTTCCTTTTGTGCCTCAGTCAATTTTTACACATTTTAAGCACTCAAAATTTTCTAGGTATTGCTTCATCAGATAGATAATTCTTTCCCCTTTCCAGAAAGGTAAGGAAGTCCTCCTAACTCCTTGTATTTTTCAAGTTATGGCTTGGCGGAGTTTGGAGGGGAAATTTTCCCTGGGTGGGCCCGCGGAGGTAAGGAGGAAATTTTGCCAAGGAAATTGGCGAGTTGGCGGAGGCACGGAGAGAAATTCAACACTTATCCTTTTGGCTAAAAAACTCAAAGGTAAAAATTTCACCCGTAAGCCCGCAAAGGAGAATGGAGAAAAATTGATTAAGTCCCCACGTTTAATCACAAGGCGCCACGTGTCCATTCATCGGTGGGGATCGAGGCGTCGAAAGGATTTTTGGTTTTTTGCCAAAACCATAAAAGTGCAAAGGTGAAATGTTGGACCACATCTCGCATCGAATCAGAAGGTGCCACGTGTCCACATCAGCAACGGAGGTTGGGCCGGTGGAGGACTTTGGGAAAATTTTCCTTGCGGGAAAAAAGGGCGAAATGTTATTCTGAAGCCCGCGGATGAACCAAAAAGTGCCACATGTCATCGGGTTGGTGGGGGCATGGATATTTTGGGGAAAATTTTCCCAATTTGAAAAAAGAGGGAAAAAGGTCAAATTTTGGCCCGTAAACCCAAATTTTGCCCTAATTTTTCCAGTTTTTCCCTAAATCTTCAAGAGGCCATATCTTTCGATCTAGAGCTCGGATTTTCATGTTTTTGGTATCAATGGAAAGTTGGTGAAATTCTCCACATGATGGACACTTCAATTTTAAATTTTGATGGATTTTTGTGGGAGAAAATTGAGAAAACGTCTCTGGCATGCAAAAATGCAAAAATGTTTCCCGACTCCGCTCCAATGTTCTCTTACCATGTGGATGGCCCAATTTCAAAGCAATTAGGGAAAAGGATCAAACGGTTCATATGTGAATTGGAAAATTGAAATATAAAACACATTTTTGCACACAAAAGCTCTTTTTGGGCTCGTCAGAAGCATTTTCTTTGCAGCAGAGGAATCTGGATGAGGAAAAATGATCAAATTTGTTTTGTAACAGCTTTAGGTCGAATGATTTAATGGTTTTTCAAAGTCTTTGTGAGGGGGCAATCAAATTTGGAAGTTGGAAGCATGTTTTTGTGAACAGAGGACAAAAACAATTGTTATTCTTCTTCTATTCTCCTCCTCTAAATTATTTCTTCTATTCCCACTCGTTGTACGAGTTTTAACTCTGATATCAATAAAGAAGGAAGGAATTTTATGTCCCCTCGATGGAAAAATTGATTGGTGCTTTGTGACTAGCGTGTTTTATTTTGTCTTGTGCTCAAAAATTACAAATTTGTCTTTCTTTTATTAATTAATGCATGTAATGAAACTTCCAGTTGATGTGTGTGGGCATCTAACACTCTACCCACAACATTGATTTCCCCCTCCTTCATTCTCACTCCCTCCCCTTTCTCAAATTGATTTCTGCTATAACAAGGAGTTGTTATTATTACCATAGGGATAGTGGAGTGTTCATGTGGATCTCTGGTTAAAAAACCACCATAAATCCATTTTGGTTTTATATGTTAAACAAGGTTCAAATGACCACAAGGTTTTTAAAATATCATTAAGTTTGCCTTTGAAGTCTAAAATTCCTTGTGATCCAAAAATACAAAAAGATTCAAATAGAAGAGTTCTACATATTGAGCAGCCATATGAACTGCATGGATGTAACTCAAAATTCTTGAAAATCCTTCTAGAAAACCTTCTTTTCTCTATCATATCTAGAGGAAATCATTTTAGACCTGAAAGAGGTTACTTGGCATATTTGGTAGAGTGTAAATCATCTCACCATTGCTACAAAATTATGGGTTGTGAAAGAGAAGACAATAAACTTTCAAGTTGGCTGATAGAAGGTATACTCGCCAGCTGAGGCAAGGAGGAGTGATTAAACCTACTTTTGAGGATTTTGAGAGAGAAGAAGCAGAGGTTATGGCTCGGTTTGATAGAGAGGAAGAGATTAGAGCTCAACTTGAAGAAATTGCAAGACTCCAAGCTGTAGCAGAGGAGAGAGAGGCAACCTTAGCTGACCAAGAAACTAGAAATAGAAACAGAATGGGTGATTGTGAACGTGAAGCACGTAGGCTTATTGTTTCATGGGGAATAAACAAAATCCCACTTTCCCTCCAACAACCTCTTCATGATCTGCCAAGAGGCTCTAGAAAGAATTTTCCCAAATTCAGGGGAGATGGTTCTCAACTCCCTGAAGAACATGTAGCAGCATTCATCACTGCTTGTGGTGTATTAGGAGTTGAGAATGAAGATGTGTCAGTCAGACTATTTATGGAATCACTTCAAGAAAAGGCTATTGAATTGTTTTACACACTTCTTCGCAAGATCTATTCTTGGTTGGGAAGATATTAGAAGAGAATTTGAAAATAGATTCAAGAGCTTGAAGATATTCAAGAGGTTCTAGTGTAATTAGTCCAAATAAAGAAAGAAAGCTCTGAATCCATGAGGGACTTTGTAGCAAGGTTTGACAGATTGACAAGAATAATCCATAAATATGTGCCACCTCTTGAGAATAACCTGAGAAAATTCTTTATCAGTGCCTTGCCATCAGAAGTTGGTTTCTTCCTCAGAAGAGCCCAACCAAACACACTGAGGGAAGCTCAAGAATTTTCCATTGAAACTGATGATGAATTAATCCTCTCTAGAAAGGTGAAAGGCCCAAATGGGAAGTAGAAGGGTTAGAGTTTGGCTTCAGTAACTACAGATCCTATGTTCCAGAAAATGGAAAATGATCTGGTTGCCTTGAAGAAATAATTGTCCCAAATGACAACGAGAAATGCTCTAAGGAGGCCAAACTTCCTTGATAGACAAATAATTGCACCACCTCCTCACCAAATTTCCCTTGAAGCACCTCCTGTCAATGCTATCTGTGACACCAGAGAATCAAGAGAGGATGTTGAAATTGATGAACTTGAAGGAGAAATAGTAGAGGATTACGAAGGCTACCTCGAAATTGAAGAAGTTGATATGCACAATGGCTTGTTCAAGTTTGTTGATGATGGGGAAGAAGAAGAGGAATCCCCAAGCTTCTCATGTGTTATCTTCACTCAAGCTCAATCCAAGAAAGATGCTCTACCCTCCTGGCATAAAAGGAAAAGAAAACTAAAGAAGATCCCACTCCAAAGAACCACACAAAATAAGATCATCAACAGAGGCTCACCATTACCACCCTCAATGGATTCAGCCAAAATGAAACCAGGCCAAATGGCTGCTAGAGATCAAGTTGTTATATCTAGTAAGTCACCTTTTCCTTCTTCTAGCTCACAAGTTATTAAAAACACTCCTCCCTCCAATGAAGTCTATCCTAAGTTAGCTAAAACTTAGACCATAGCTTCACCTTCACCTCCTTCTAAGTTGATGGCCTCACCCTTAGAAGACAATCCAATTTCCAAGTCAGCCAAAGTTCCTCAAATACCCTTACCATGTAAACCTTCCCTCACTCCAGGAACTTCCCCCTCATCCAACATTGTCCCATTTGATTTTGTGGAACATGCAAGTAAGACCAAAGTGCAGCTCTCAGAGATTGAATACTTGCAAACACACCCTACTCAATTTGATAGACTAATCAATGTTGTTTGAGAGCAGTTCTATACCCTCAAGTTCAAATTCTAAAGGTCTTCTCCCGACACCATCTACACCACCTGCTCAAAACATGTTGGCCCTAAGTGCTTCCAAAACAGATAAGGTGGAACCCTTCTACTTGTCTCTTCTCATGAATGGTTTTGAGCTCAACAATTGCATCATTGACTCCGGAGCTTCTGATAACGTAATGCTACTCAAAGTTGCCAATGATCTTGGCCTGACACTAACTAAATTTAACAGAGCTTGTTACTCAATGGAATCTAAGTAAGTACCACTAGTAGGAAGGATAAAAGATGCACAAGTGGCTTTCCCTGAATACCCTAATAAGAAAGTACTTGTAACCATCTTAGTAGCGAGACATTCCAACATCTTTTGGCATGCTCTTGAGTAGAAGTTTTTGTAGAGACCTTGGTGGAGAGATAAAGATGAATTAGACCTCGCAACTATTCCAAAGTAAAGGGTGAGATGAAAAATCTACTTACGGTAAGAAAAATGAAGTATACAAGAAGAAGTTCCAGTGAACCAAGAGCTAATATCCTCTTTCAAGATTGTGGATTAGGAAACTATTTCCCTACTTCACAACGAGAAGAAGACCTGCCACTTTCTCGGAATAAAAAAATATCAGGTCCTGGACTATGGATTTTGATGGAATCCATTCCAAATCAGGCTCGGGGCTGGTGTTGTGTTGTACTCTCCTTCCAATGTGATGCATTCTTTTGCATACAAACTACAGTTTGACAACACCAACAATACAACAGAATATGAAGCTTTCCTCTTGGGCATAAGTGTAGCGGAAGACATGGGAATCAAAAAGCTGAGATTCCTTGGTGATGTAGAAGTGATAGTGAAGAAAATCCACCAGCAATACCAGGTGAAGAACCCAAGGCTCAAGCATTATAGGAATAGAGTGTGGGATTGCATTGAATTATTTGATGCATTCTCTATTGAAGCCATCCCAAGACAACAAAATGAAAGAGTTGATTCTCTTACAGTATCAACATCCCTATTGACTCCTCATCCTTCTTTTGGCAAGGAAAAAATAACCATTGAGATGGTTTTAGACCAAGTGTACCTGATAACATAGATCACTGGAAACTTTTCAATGATGACAATCAGATTTTAGCCTTCTTGGAGCAAAGAGACAACTTCAATAATCTCTTCTTTGAGGGAAGTGTTAATCCACATAGAGAAGTTTAGGGTGAAGATGCATCAGATGAAATTGAAAGAGTGGATGATGAAGGCATGATCAGATTGAAAGGTAACAAGATCCCCAAAGGTCTAGTCTCTCTGGAGGACCTATTTAACAAGCATGAAAAATTTATTCGTGAAAAAGAAAAGCTATCTTCTCATTGTCCATCTGATTTTGACAAGGAAAACATTGGGACTTTGAAAATCCAAGGATGGTCAACATTGGAAAATGCTTGCTCAAAGAGAAAAGGAAGTTCATTTCTTTGATTAAAAAGTACTCTAATGTGCTAGCCTACTCTTACAATGAGCTCAAATATTTTTAATCGAAGGAAATGTATCATTCCATTCCTTTGAAGTAGGATGCTAAGCCCTTCGGGGAAAAAGTAAATACCCTATAATCCAAATATTGTTGATGTTATCAAGGAAGAAGTGAACAAGATGCTTTGAATGCCAAAATCATTTTCCCATTCACCACTCAACATGGGTGGCCAACATTGTACCAAAGAAAAAAATGGGGAGATCGGGAATATGTGTAGATTTCAGAAATCCCGAATCGAGGCATCTCTCAAGGACAATTACCCTCTTCCGATCATGGATCATATCCCACAAGAAGTTACTTGGATCTCGAGATGCTCTCTTTGCTTGATGGCTTCTCGGGGTATAATCAAATTAAAGTGGTCAAGAAGATTGTAGCAAGATGGCTTTCACAATTCCTTGGGAACTTTTGCTTCTACAGGATGCCTTTTGGCCTCGATCAATGTGGGAACCACCATCCAAAGAGCCATGGACCTGGCTTTCAAAGATCTCAAGCATTGCATTGTCATATACCTTGATTACTTAACCGTGTTTTCAAAGAAGAGAAGTGAGTATATCTTCCACTTGGAGCAGATTCTTGCAAGATGTAGAAAACATGACATTTCTCTAAATCCCAAGAAGTGTATCTTTGGAGTCACAGAAGGAAAGCTGTTGGGACACATTGTGAATAAGCATGGAACACATATTGACCCTGAGAGGGTAAGTGCTATTCAAGCACTATCTCTTCCCACAAGCAAGAAAGGAGTGCACTCATTCTTTGGGAAGGTAAATTTTCTTCACCACTTTGTCCCCAAATTTGCTGAACTAACAAAGCATATCACCTCTATGATGAAGCCTCAAACAAGTTTCAAATGGAGTAGTGAAGGAAAATCAGCATTTGAAGAAATCAAGAAGGCCATTGCCAAAGCTCTAATGCTGGTATCTCCATATTTCAACAAGGAATTCATCATGTATTGTTATGCCTCGGAGCACACTCTTTCTATTGTCCTTGTTTAGAAGAATGATGAAGGATTGGAAGCACCTATTTCTTTCATGAGCTTCCCTTTGAAGAAACATGAACTAAATTACAATCAATTGGAGAAGCATGCATACACAGTGGTCAAGGCCATGAAGAATTTCAGATTTTACATACTCAACTCTCACACCGTGGTGATGGTCCCGAAAGTGCAATCAAGTCCATTTTGACACAACAAGATCTCAAAGCCAAAAGAGGAAATTGGATTACAAGGATCTGAGAGTATGACCTGGAGATTAAGCCCTCTAATTTGGTTAGAGGAAATGGTTTGTGCAAGTTGATTGCTGAAGATGAATCTCTCAAAGTTCAGCTTGGAGAAAGAGATGACACTTTCCCAACCTGCTCAAAAGATTGCCCACAAGTTCTCTTTGTGAACACTACAAAGGAATGGTATGCAAACATCGCTTTCTTTCTTACCTATGGGGACTACCCTCCTCATTTAGATTACAAGTGAAGAACTCTCAGGCTGAAAGCAACCAAATATGTGATTTGGAATCATGCACTCTACAAGAAAGGGATAGATGGTTGTTTTCTCAAGTGTGTTGACAAGGAACAACAAGAAAAACTCCTCAAATCCTATCATGATCAAGCTTGTGGTGGACACTTTTCAGCCATGGTGACTACCCACAAAATTCTCAGAGGTAGGTACTATTGTCCTTCTCTCTTTGCTGATGCATGAACTGGGTTTTGAAATGCAAAGCATGCCAATGATTTGTTGGAAAGCCTCAGCTAGCTGCCTTGCCACTCAGACCCATGGTGATTGAAGAACCGTTTCAACAATGGGGGCTGGAATTTATCGGTGTTCTGAACCCTCATTCAAGTGTAGGGAATTCCTACATGCTCACCGCCACAAATTACTTCACTAAGTGGGTGGAGGCCATTCGAACCAAACGGGATAGCTCTGAAGTTGTCTACATTTTCATAAAAGAGAATATCATTGTTCATTTTGGAGTTCCTCATAAGATTGTAGTAGACAACACTACTTATTTCTCTTCAAAGGAATTGACAGAATTCTGTTATGGATTCGGGATTTCTCTTGCTCATTCTTATAACTACTATCCTCAAGGGAATGTTCAAGCTGAGTCAAGCAACAAAAATATTTTGACCATTATCCACAAGCTTGTTGATGAGAATCAGAAGAATTGGCACAAAAAATTATATGATGCATTGTGGGTTGATAGGATCACTCCTAAGAAGGCAATAGGCATGTCACCTTTTCAGCTGCTATATGGAGTTGAAGTAGATATTCCTATTACAATTGAAATGTCAGCTCTCAAGCTACTTCAAATAGTGGAAGACAGCCAATACAGAGATTCAATTGACAAGAGGATCCTTTTCTGAGAAGCTAGAAGAGAGCAGATCCTAGGTAGTGGATAGAATCAAAGAACATCAGCTGAAAGTGAAGAAGCTCTTTGACAGAAGAGCCAAAGCAAGGGAGTTCAAAACTAGAGATTTGGTCCTACTTTGGGACAAGAGGAGAGAGCCAAAGGGCAGTCATGGTAAGTTAGATTCTTTGTGGTTGGGTCCATTTCAAATTCAGGAAGCTTGTGGTGAGAATGTCTTTCTCTTATCATACTTGGATGGAACTCCATTGGGATTTCCTAGAAGTGGGCAATATTTGAAGCTATACCATCAGTGAAAGTGAGTTGTCCCTCACCCTATACCATATTTTTGTTGTTTCCCCTTTTTTGTTGTGTGTTTTGGTTTTTTTTTCTATTTTGGTGTGGTTTTGGTTTGTTGTGTTTTCCCCTCCTTCCTTCTTCCTTCCTTCAATATTGTACATGACTCTGCAAGGCCCAATGGATAAGGCACTGGTCAACGTTATATGTTTTGAAACCTATGATTTTGGATCCTCATGTCATGTCTTCACCTTGCTCAATCCACACCATGTCCCCAAGCTAGAGCCAGTTGTTGTCTTACAAATGTGTAAAGGGGAAAATTGCAAGTTTTTAAGCAAGACAACTTTCTCATATCTCAAAGTTTCCATGTTTTGATCATACTTGTTAACCAAAATAAGCTCCCTCTTATTTTGGGTTAACTAGCTTCCTTTTGTTCCTCAGTCATATTTTTACACATTTTGGGCACTCAAAATTTTAGGGTATTGCTTCATCAGATAGAAAATTCTTTCCCCTTTCCAGAAAGGTAAGGAAGTCCTCCTAACTCCTTGTATTTTACAAGTTATGGCTTGGCGGAGTTTGGAGGGGAAATTTTCCCTAGGCGGGCCTGCGGAGGTAAGGAGGAAATTTTTCCAAGGAAATTGGTGGGTTGGTGGAGGTGCAGAGAGAAATTTGAAACTTAGCCTTTTGGCTAAAAAACTCAAAGGTAAAAATTTTTCCCGCAAGCCCGCAAAGGAGAATGGAGAAAAATTGATTAAGTCCCCGCATTTAATCACAAGGCGCCACGTGTCCATTCATCGGCGGGGATCGGGGCATCAAGGGGGTGGTGAAATGTCAAACTGCATATCCACATCGAATCAGAAGGTGCCACATGTCCACATCAGCAGTGGAGGTTGGGCAGAGGAGGACTTTGGGAAAATTTTCCCTTGCGGGCAAAAAGGGCAAAATGTTATTATGAAGCCTGCGAGATGAACCAAAAAGCACCACGTGTCATTGGGTTGGCGGGGCATGGAGATTTTGGGGAAAATTTTCCCAATTTGAAAAAAGAGGGAAAAAGGTCAAATTTTGGCCCGCAAACCCGAATTTTTCCCTAATTTTGCCAGTTTTGCCCTAAATCTTCAAGAGGCCATATCTTTCGATCTAGAGCTCATATTTTCATATTTTTGGTATCAATGGAAAGCTAGTGAAATTCTCCACATGATGGACACTTCAATTTTAAATTTTGATGGATTTTTTGGGATAAAATTGAGAAAACATCTCTGGCATGTAAAAAACGCAAAAAAATTTCCCCAACTCGCTCCAATGTTCTCCTACCATGTGGATGGCCCGATTTCAAAGCAACTAGGGCAAAGGATTGAATGGTTCATATGTGAACTGGAAAATGGAAATATAAAATACATTTTTGCATGCAGAAGCTCTTTTTGGGCTCGTCTAAAGTGTTTTATTTACTGACGAGAGGAATCTCGGAAGAGGAAAAATGATCAAATTTGTTTGTAATGACTTTGGGTCAAACAATTGAATGGTTTTTGAAGTATTTGTCGTGGGGCAATTAAATTTGGAAGGCTGGAAGCACGTATTTGACAGAGGACAAAAATGATTGTTATTCTTCTTCTATTCTCCTCCTCTACATTATTTCTTCTATTCCCACTCGTTGAGATCAATAAAAAGGAAGGAATTTTATGTCCCCTCAATGGAAAAATCGATTGTGCTTTGTGACTAGCATTTTTATTCTATATTGTGCTCGAAATTACAAATTTGTCTTTCTTCTATTAATTAATGCATGTAATGAAACTTCCAGTTGATGTGTGATTAAATTAATCCATGTCCTCATAATATTTATTATTTTAATTATCCTAATTAAGATAATCCCCCACCACCACCACCTCACATATACACCTCACCTAGCCACCTCACCCTAAGTCTATTCTTAGTATGTTGCCATAACTAACTAAGACCTAACTAAACCCTAAAAATCAAAGCCTACATCCCCTCTAACCACATTCCCGCATAAGAAAAGGTAACTCCCGCTCTTTCCCGGATGAATAGAGAGATCTGGTGGAAATCATTGCCATGATCTCCTATTTTTAGTAAACCTAGGGAATCCCACCTAACCGACGTCGGTCACCCCTTAACTAACGTTGGTCAACCGAAACCATCATCGGTTACCTTTTATTCCCTTTGGTAACCTTATTTTGAGGTTGGCACATTTTGAGAGAAAGAAAAAGGAGATCAGAGCTGCATGCAAGAAAAAAAGCATCCTTTTACGCATCCAGACATTAGAGCCATCACCAAGATCAATCAGAGAGCCATTGCATTCATGGAGCACTCCAGAAAGCACCACTACAGGACCATACACGTATTCTCGATCAACCACCTCCACCACTCAACCATCAAATCCTTAACACAGTAAGTATGGCCCTAACCAGTATATGGTTTATTTTAGTTAGTAATCTTTATTACTCTTGTTATTAATCTATTCTTTGCATGCTTATTGCTTCATCACCCACTTGCTTGTAAACCCAAATATCCCTTCACCCATATCACCAAATCACCTATTCTCACTTTGTATACTTCTGAGCATACCTAAGATCTCTATAGACCTCCCCATTCACTCACCCAAACTTTATTTAACCTTAGATCACCCCTGCCATTTAACCTATTTTGAGTTTCTTTTACCCCGACCATACCGATGTCGGTTATCCACAACCATTATCGGTTCTACCTAAACTAACATCGGTCACATTTAGTTGATGTCGGTCTCTGTGTTTTACACCTTGACCAAGAACAGACCCAACAATCACCCTACCAGTTGACCTAAATAACCTAGAATCTGACCCTGACTAGTCCCAATACCTTGACAGACACCTCACCTCTCAGATCCAACTATAGCCTAGCCTGTTGTGATTGGATTTGCTTATTGTATTTGAATGAGATACCTAAATCATATCAACTATAGTAGGACCTTGTTTATTTCTCACATTAACTTGTTTTAAATAGTGGATTGACAACCATCTAGGAAGTATCACACTTCCCTGGAACTAGCATACGCTAGGCAGTCCACTGTCATATATCATTTAACTATCTTTTTGTGGTCTTGTTTTCTATTACAGGTAGTTCCTCCTAGCCAAAAGGAAGCTCTCACATTCAGCTATGGATCAAGAATTCGAAACACACATGCAACAACCATCAACCAACCAACATTTAATAAGTATTCCTCCTTGGCCCTTACCCTTATCTGTTTCATCATTTTGAAAAGGTAAAGAAAATGGTGAAACATTTTGGCACACCGTGGGACCCATCAGGGGTTCTTTTGCATTTATTCATTCCTAGGTGAAAGTTGTGTGTTTGTTTCCCTTGAAAAGCTTCCACATTAATTTTTCTTCTTTGGAATCATTCTCCTTCTTTCTATTGTCTAAAAACAATCATGTTTTTGGTGCTTTAAAAAGAACACATCTTCCTTTCTTTTTACATTGCATTAGTGAAAGAGCATCCCTCTTCCTATTCATCTCTTGCTACATCAAATATCACACTTCGATTTGGGTTTAAAAACTTGCATTGCATTTTGATTTGTTGCATTATTAGCTCACATTAAAATGAGGGCAACCTATATGCTGGAAGTCATGCCCAGTTGATGGTTGACACAAAGAATCGTAGAAATCACATTTTTCTCTCTCTCTCTATGTCTTACCAAACTTGCACAAAATCAAATATACACATCTTTCTTAAACAACATCTTACCCGGGAACATTTTTTAGTGATCACATGATCTGATTGGTAGGTACTCCCTAGCTCGTTGCCTCTGTCGAGTCATCATCTTAGAGGAAGATGCCGCCCCGCCATAACATACCTGAAACCTCTCCTTTTAGATATCCTTCTTCATAGGACACCTTCCCAACCAAAAATTTTTGTTCTAAATACACACAATTAGTCCTAAATAGCATAAGCTAAAAAACATAAGAAAATCACTATTAGGATCACGCTTTTTCTTAGTGTTCTTCTTGGCTTGTGTTTTGAGGTGTGAGACTACGAATCCCCATTTTTCTTCTTCCTTGCACACTCCACCATCATAGTTGGAGTATTATGACTTTTTTGAGTGTGTCAGGGCCTCATCTCCTCATTCTCAAGCTTTTGAGTTTGATTCTTCACTTAATTTAATTCACAAAACCAATTTTCTTCATTTCTTTCTAATTTCATAGTCACCGACGTTGGTCCAATGACCGTCATCGGTTCACATCTGACCATCATCGGTTAAACCCTAACCGTGTCGGCTTCTGGATTTCTAGTTACTTTACCTAGAATAACTTTCATCACTTACTTTTTTTTTTTTTCGCCCTTAGGGCATCATCATATTTCTCCCTTATTGATATTTTCTGTCATACACAGTTTCACCAGTACAAATCCAACATTCCCACTTCATTTTTTTAGACTGGTTTCTTCCACAAAGTGACTGGTATCGGTTTCAGAAACCATCATCGGTGTTTTCCCAACCATCATCGGTCATTCGACCATCATCGGTTTTCCCATAACCATCATCGGTCAACCTGACCATCGGTTTTCTGTGTTTAATTTTTCAAAATCTAGACATTGACCAGATTCACCTCCCGGACCCCATTATTCTCTATTTTTACTATTTTTGTGTCATCTACAGAATACAGTCTTACCAAGTCAACACTTGTTCACATGGTGTTGACTCATAGCTAGACTAACGCCCTCATATTCCATGCTAGTCATCAACCACTCCCACCTAGTCCTCACCACCTTCCATCCTATCACCCATGGATCCAACCTTACCTACCACCATTTTTCGGTGATGAAGAGTTTGCATGACTCCTTGATCAGAATCCCACATGGCCTTATAGTTTCTACCTTTCCCACTCTTCCACCCGAGACTCCTCTCGGTTAGTTGATATATGACATATGCCTATATCAATCTCTCCTACCCTTATTCTTGATTCTGCATCAGCCCCTAATAATGCGGCATTACCCTCACTTGCTTTGCCCCCGGTAGTTTCACAGCTAGGACCCATACCCCCATGATGACCCTTTGCATGGTGTAGTTTCCCTGCACTGTCATATATATTGTTGTCCCCTCATCCACCACCCAGACCATAGCACAATCCACACCCATTGTCTCACAAATACCCATTACAACACAACCACCCATGGTGTCGGTGACCCCTACTCCATTCCAAAATATCATCCTCTCCATCCCGCAAACACTACCCCCAATCGCTACTAGAGTCATGATAACCATCCCACCTACATACACCTACTATCAACAACCCCCTATCTCATGTCTGTCACCCATTTTGGATATGTGCCTTCCATGTTGGTTCCTTATTCTCAACCTCCCTATCAGGTTCAATATCCACCTCCTTATGCCACAGAGGTGTCCCCCATCACAACCTACCAATGACCTCATCAAGTTGATGATGGAAAAGATGCAAACACTAGAAGCATCGGTTTTCGGCTCACGTAATTCCCTCACCTATGATGAAATTTGTAATGAGCCTATTCACCCATCCATTCCCATTGACCATACCCCATACATTGGGAGATGCCAAAATTCAACCACTTCAATAGCAAAGAAGATCCACAACAACATTTGTGGTCCTTTAAACATGGGTGTTACCTGATTTCCCATGATGATGCTTTACTTTTGAGGACTTTCCCAATGTCCCTGATAGGACCTGCATTGGACTGGTATAGTGGACTACCAAGACACTCCATTTACTCATTCAATCAAGTAGCCCAAGCCTTCCTAGATCACTTCTCCATCAAATTTTGTTAAGAAGGTTACCATGACTGATCTTTATTCCACATGACAATATGATGACGAGTCTATCATTGACTTCATCACTTGTTGGCACAACCTCATTAAACCAACTCACATTCCAATTACCTCAAACCGAGCTTATAGAACTATTTACTTGGGCATGTGCTAGACACATCTCACCAACCCTATAAGTGTAAACTTTTCACACTTTCGATGAGGCATTCACCATGGCATGGAAATTGGAAATTGTGCTATCGAAGAAAAGAAGATTCAACTTCGTAACAAGAACATCGCGTTCAAATCAAATGATACTTCTTCATCTTCAAAACCTCAAAAAAACTATTCAAATCCCAAAGGGTCTGCTAATTCCATAGTTCTCAAAGTCTGGTCCCCTCATCAATCAAACCTATCCAAACCCCCTTCTAATCTCTCTCCTGTCCAAGCTTTCCAGTTCAGATGAGAACAATGAAAGTACACTTCCTAGGAGAATCTTATTCTTCCATTTTGGAAAATCTTGTTAAGGCTGGTGCCATTACCCTTCCACCTATAAAACCACATACTGGTTTTGACCCTGAGTGACCCATGCCTACGTGGTATAAGGAACATGACTTTTTTACAACTATCATCAAGTCAAAGGTCACAATGACAATAACTACATTACCTTCAAAAATATCATTCAAGAAATGATAGACAATGGAGACTTAGTCTTGGATAGCCCGAATGCACCCACTAACCAAAGCCTACACATCTTCAAGAAGCCATTCCCTAATCATGCCCCATCTTCCAACCAAGGGGTGATACCTCAAATAATGATAGCACTGTCTGCGAGGTCCACGCTATTTTCAATGACACACCAGTTGCTTCCCAATTGCCTCATATTCCTTCCATAGATGAAATCTTAGCCGTGCTCCCCTACCTACACCAAAACCTATTTCATCTACTCCTCTACCCATAGAGGAATCCCCTTCATCTTCTCCTTCACCCATGAAAGAGCCTATAATCAAGCACATCACCTTTGACCCCTCAAAATTTTGAGAAGTTGTCAGTGGCACCTCTCCTACTCATAGAAGATGTAGGTTCACCACCTACACCAATGCAAGGAGAGCCCACTTTGGCTGGCCCATCCTCTCCTCTACCCATGGAGGATACTATAGAAGTACCACCACCTATAGATGACCATTCACCATCAGACCTTCAAGATCCCATTGATCTGCTTTTAGCTCTCTTACCCACAGAGTCCGAGGCTAGCCATTTCCCGGTATCTCAAACACATTTTATGGGGATTACCACTCGGTCCACATCGGCTCCACTTACAACAAGTACCATTCTCACACTTGGCCGATCACCTGGACTATGTTGATAGAGCCTTACTTTGGGGGCATCTTCTACTTCTTGTTTCAACACAAATGTAGTTGTCACTCATTGACACCTCCACTATCTATCCAAAAGTGTTTCAACCGACCAAACCGAACACAACCACAACTATCGCAAAATCTCCCATGACACCACTCATGGCTCAACTCACACCTCTACCCATAACCCAACATGCATCTACACCCAAACCCATGCCTATATCATCTCCCTTGCCTAAACCTATCACTACCTTAGGGGTCATACCAACAACTAGCCTTACTCACCCACCCATCAAATTAGATTTAGCTACATCTTCCAAAACTAACACCAAACTTAACCGACCCCTAAAAAAGAAGATCCAATCTCCTAGATCTCATACCCCAACCTCACCAACCACACCCTTATCACCTTCACCCCTTCCATCCATCCTAGGACCTCACCCTCGACCCTGGCCAAGAAACCCCATCCACCGGTAAACCAAGAATGCAACAACCCATTTCCCCATCACAGACCTCTAATATACCCAAGCACCCCACACAACCTCCCCCTCACCTGTAACCTTTTTACCACCCATACCTCCAATACCATCAATAAACTTCTTCACTACCCATGACACTTCCTTCTCTTTCACTCACGCCTCCTACCCAACCCACGCCACCTACCTCCACAACACCTTGGTTACCCCCATGGGTAACCCACCCTCTTCCACCATTTTGACTTTTCCTCCACATCTCATGTGCCCATATCACCTTTACCCAAAAAGATGCAACCTAAAGCCAAAAATCTGCTACCCAATAAGGTAGTTAAACCAACCACACCTTCTATTTCAGTTCATCTACCATGCCCCTACCCAAGAAAATATGACCAACACCTAAGACCACACCACACACCAAACTAGTAGCCCAACCCACTCCCCCTCTTATAAAAACTCTTCCTACACAATTAGCCACACTGTACCCAAACCCACATTCACCTCCCATTGTGATCCATTAGTAGGGTCCTACGCTAAAATCCTAACCAACCTCCTCAAAACTTCTATCATCACATTACCACCTCTTAGACCTTACGACCCACTCAAACCCAAACCAAAAGGGTTTGATGAAACCAAAATTTGTGCCTACCATCATGTGCCAAGACATGATGTAGAGAAATGTAAGGCTTTGAAAACCGCTCTTGTCTAGTTATGTCCTCCTGAAGAAAATTTGATGATGATGATCTTCTTGATGAGGACCCCATTTCACCTTCACCAATTTCCATAGATCTTCCCTCATTACCTACTCAATGACCAAAATATCCACCCCCACAACTCTTAGATCCATCCCCAAGATTTGAAATTAACATGGTTCACATAAGAGAGTTGGCCAAACCACCACCCAAATGCAAATGCACCCTACTCATCTCACAAGGGTCATACCCACCACTAGGGTTTTTGTCCCTCTTGCCGCTATACCTTCCATGACACACCCTCTTCATCCACCTCCCCTCAAATTAACATGATCAACATTGCCACCCGTGCTCAGAAAGACAAGGGCAAGGAGAAAGCAACTGGCCCATCAACCAACCCTATACCCAATATACCATCTACACCCACACCCAAAGTCATCATTGTGGTCCTGCATATCCCATTTCCAATGGGGCCACACATCGTACAATGCTAAAACAACTACACCAATCCCCCTCAAAATGTCTTTATATGACCTTGTCTCCAGACCTCAGAGTCACATTGTCAAGCCCTCATGGAGGTCCTTCAATCTATCAAAGTCTTACCAAATGACCCCACACCCGTAGCCTCCATCATTACCCCTCACCACGTAGCCTCTCTCACTAGGTCTTCACCTTCCTCTACACCTTCACCACTCGCCAAGTGGCTGCCCTCAGTTTTGCAGATGAAGAGATCACTCCTTTCAGTCGATGACCCCAACCCCACTCTTTTCATCTCATCTTTATCGATAATATATGCATCCGACACATTATGATCGATGGTGGTGCTAGCATTAACATCATCTCCTCCCATGCATATGCCCAAATGTAAATACCTGCCAATTACATGCATAGTAACCCCATTATGTTGTGTTCCTTCAATGATGCCATAACCTCTACACTAGGTACCATTGTTCTCCATGTCCGCGTAGGTCCCCACACCATCCCAAAACTTTTCTATGTCCTAGAAGGGGAGTTCCAGTATAACTTGTTACTTGGCCGACCTTGGATTCATGCTATGGGTTGTGTCCCTTTGACGTTACATCGATGCCTCAAATTTGAACATGAGGGACATAATTACACCATCCTGCCGACCCCTCACCTTTCAAGACCTGTAACATGCTATATTGACCCAATGATGTGCTTGTACCGATCAAGGCATCCGCCACCAAAACCACTTCACCTCCACCCATGAGCCCATCCACCAAAATTATTACTACTTTTGTTGCATCTAACCTCGCTATCCCTACTGTAGCTATAGCCTCCACCGCTAGCGCCCTTGCTTCCCCTTCATCTAGTGAGCCATCTATACCCACTACCCACATACCAACTACTGATCCCTTAGAAGGTGTTTTTCAATGCCTCACTGGGGGAATACCACCTATACAATATCGATACCTTCCTCACCCCACAAGAGTATGGGAATATGTGTCAACACCCCAATTATGACATTCACATTGGTGACATTTTCCCTTATGGCCCTCCCCACCTTCGCACCAACCTAACATATGGGGGACTTGATATGGCCACCTATAAACCCGAACCTCCATCCCAAACCCAACCATTTTCCACCGACCTACACTCCTCAATAACCGTCGCATTTCACTCACACTTTCCTCCACCGGTGCACGTGGAAAGGATTTGGCTTGGTTTTTATGAACAAGGTTGCCACACTGTCATCTCATGTACCTCTCATAAACACAATGACCGTAGTGGCATTGGTTTTGATGCTCCATCTTCTAAGAAGGTTTGCATCGACCTTATTTAGGATGAGAACATCTTCCCCCTCTCATTCACCCACATTACCATCCTCACCCACGGAGTCCATAGATCTTGAATCTATACCTCCTAACTTTTTTTTCATAAACACCATTTCCCTGGGACCAGCTGACCTATCAACGTGATGGCGAGGCTCCCTCTTCTCTCCCATTCCTATATCCTGACATGATCGATGATGATATGCCTTCAATTAACATCATTCAATGTCAGGATGATGAGTCCATCCTCACCTACCTTGGTGTAGAAGACTCTTATATTCACCGGTCGTTACCCTCGAGACACAAACCATGTTGAATGAATTGACCATCGAAATCAACATTAATACTCAAGATGACCCACACATTCTAAATATCGGCCAATCTTTAGATGCTACTGAACAGGAATCCTTCACCTCTTTCCTTCGGGACCATAGCAATACATTTGCTTGGTCCTATGCCGATATGCCTAGTATTGATCCTAAAATGTGGTTCACAATATCGTGACCATTCCTGATGCCAAACCTATCAAACAAAAGCTGTAGAAAATGCATCCTCACATTGCTCTTCTAGTCAAAGAAGAGCTTCAAGCTTCTCTCGGTTTCCTTCATTCTACCCATTGATTATCCCCAATGGATTTCTAACATTGTTCCTATCATGAAAGTGACAAGGGGACTCCACATTTGCATAGATTTCGTGACCTCAACCTTTCTGTCCCAAAGATGATTTCCCACTACTAGGTATTGACCAACTAGTTGATCTCACTGCTGGCCATGAAATGTTATCACTCATGGATGGTTTCTCAGGCTACAATCAAATATTACTAGCTCCGAGGATCAACACAAGACTACCTTCATCACCCCTTGGGGGACTTTCTGCTATCGAAGTCATGCCCTTTGGTCTCAAAAAAATGTTGGTGCTACATATCAGCGGGCCATGACTTACATCTTCCATGACATCATGCATCACATATTGGAGGATTATGTAGATGATCTGCTTGCCAAATCCAAACATCAAACCGAACACCTACCCATTCTTAAAGTCATCTTTGACCACCTCATCAAATATTGTGTTCATCTTCAACAAAAAAATGCATCTTTGTGGTACTTTCAGGGAAACTCCTAGGTTTCATTGTTTCTTTGTGTGGCATAGAAGTCGATCCTACTAAATTCAAGGCTATCCTTGAAATGCCGCCACCCACTAATCTCCATCAACTTCACAAGCCTACAAGGAAAATTGTAATCAATTCATCATTTTATCTCCCAACTCTCTAACCGTTATCAACCATTCCATCATCTTCTCAAGAAAGATGTTTCATTTAAATGGGATGAGGATTTGCCATAAAGCCTTTGAAGCCTTAAAAAATACCTACTTCAACCACTAGTGCTCATTCCTCCTAAGGATGACCAGCCCTTCTACCTATATATTTCCACCACTGACCATTCTCTAGGTGTCATGTTTTCTCATCGCGATGACCAACACCGAGAGAGCAAGTGGTTTATTACATAAGTTGTACCCTTCTTGATTATGAAACTAGATATACCCACGCTAATTTTTTTTTCCTAGCCTTAGTTTTCATCACCACCAAACTCCGCCATTACCTACTCAACCACAAAACCTTTTTCATTACTAATACCGACCCATTACACTACATGTATGCCAAACCTTATCAAAATCATAGTGTCGCACGTTGGCTTATGCTTCTGGCCGACCTTGACCTCAAATTCATCCATCAAAAGTCCATCAAGGGCCAAGATATCACCGACTAATTGGCCGATGCACCTATTTTCGGGATCAACTCTCTAACTTTGACTTTCCTAGATGAGTCTATTGCTACGCTTTCCCTAGAGGAACCCGCTTACCAAATGATACTCTTCTTTAATGGCTCCAAGTGTCAACGTGGGGGTGGTGGTGGTGTTATCCTCATTTATCTTGATGGTGAACCTATGCCTTTGTCTTTCAAACTTGATTTTGATTGTAAAAATAATATTGCTAAATATGAAGCACTCGTATTAGGCCTCCAGGATGTTTATGCCTTAGATGTTAAGTCAATCAACATCTTTGGTGATTCTCAGTTGGTCATAAACCAAGTCAATGGTATATACCAGTGTCGTAATGAGATACTTCAAAAGTATAAGCATCATGTGGACATACTTTTGACCACCTTGACCATTACGCCCTTCAAACCACCCCACGTTCTACTAATAAATTTATAGATACCATGGCCTGCTTGGCTTCTCAGATACTTGTTTCACCTGCATGACTCTAAAATATTTTTCACCATACAAAGACTACAATCACCCTCTTATTTACCTCATGAAGTTTACTCTATGAACCATTACTCCTAACCCGAGTGACCTTTGGTATAAGAAATACACATACTATCTTTCCCTCTCCATTTTACCCGTCAATCTCACTCGTAATGGACAACGTGCCTTCCTTAAAATTGTCTCATGTTATGTCATCATGGGTGGTTGTACAAACGTGTTTTGACAACATTCTCTTACGATGCCTTACCAGTTCTAAAATTCCTTACACCATTAAGGAAGTCCACGATGGGATTTGTGGAGGCCACTTTAGTGGTCTCTGTCACAAAACAAATTCTTCACCTAGGCTATTACTGACCAACCCTAAACCGTGACTGTTGTGATTATGTCAAATGTTGCGTAAAATGCTAGCAACATGATAATCTCCATCACACTCCTAGTCATGCCTTACAGGTTGCACGAGACCTTTGACATTTCTCTTAATGGGGTTTGGATCTTGTTAGTGAGATCAACCCCCATTCTTCAAAATGCCACCAATGGATCATAATCGCTACTAAATATTACACTAAATGGGTAGAATCCATTCCCCTCATTTCCACAAAATCTGAGAAAATATGTGAATTCATCAACCATCACATCATCTATTGCTTTGGTGTCCCTCATTGTATTATCACGGATAACAAAAATAATTCAAAAACAAAACCCTACACAAACTATGCGATGCTTTTGGAATCCAACTCAGTTTCTCATCACCTTATTACCCACAAACCAATGGTCAAGCTGAATCAACCAATAAAACCTTGAACAAAATTCTTATGAAGGTGGTCAATGATACTAGGAAGGATTGGCATACGCACATTCCTTTCACCTTGTGGGCTTACCGCACTAGTATTCACACTTCAACTACTACCACCCCCTTTTCTCTGGTCTATGGTACTGAGGTTGTCTTACCTCTCAAAGTCTAGATTCCATCCCTTTGCATCTCACTACAAGACATGCTCAACGACGATGAATTTCACCAAGATCATTTGGCACAACTTGAATTATTAGATGAATGTCATCTCAACACCCTGGACCATCTCCAAATCTACCAAAAATGTATCAAATGTGCCTATGAAAATGTGTTCACGAATGAACCTTTCAAGTCGGTGACCTCGTCTCTGAAGGAAAATCAACATGTAACCAAAGAGGAGAAAAGTAAATGGGGAAAATTTCTCCTAATTGGCTTGGACCCTATATCATCACCCATGCCTATGGATTAGGTGCTTATCATTTGTCTTCACTCAAAGGTAAACCCGAACCTGAGCCCCTTAATGCCTTGCATATTCAACCATTTTATTGTTGATATCAAGTCCTATATCACTTTCTGTCAATTGGTCACTTGTCCCTTGAGCATTGTTCACCTTCCATTATTACCCATTTTGAGGATCCATGATTAAACAAGAATCATGTGATTACCCATCACCTTTATCCTTGTCTTCAATGTGAGTACCATGGCTCTGCTCATGGCATGATTCTCATGGATACTTTTCATCTTCTTCAAGATGGAATCCCATGGTCATTCATCACTCAAAACCACCTCTTTCATAGTTAATTTTTGTGTACTACGATCTTGTCTTCTAAAACCGGAACCTAATCGTCCTCTATAATCTTGTCCATGACTTAAACGTCTAAAAAAAAAGGGATACAACTCCTTGAGTCAAACTTCCAAAAAAAGATGACTCCCTCAAAAGGGACATCTCTTCTCCATATTCTACCACTATCAATAGACTGCTCCCTCAAAGGACAGCTATGTATGGTCATTACAAAAATATAATAAATATTCAGAAGCTTCCCGCATTGATCAGCTTTGTGAAGACCTCAAGGAGATAATATATTCATCCCATATAGACTTCCCGCATCGATCAGTTTATTAAAAACAAACAAATCAAGAAAAATAGATGAAATTTTCATCATGGACTTGCCTATTTTGGATTTGGGTTTCTTGTTCCAAAAAATACGTCGTCGTACACTAAGTTAGGCTAAACCTCCCATTCTCACCACCTTGCCTTTTCACCTTAATTCCTCGTTACTCAAGGGAATTTCCACAAACGTGACATTTCGTGATCATGTGAATTTTCTTCACCCTTAAAATAGTCCATTATGCAAGGCTTATAGGGTCTTCTGTTCATAAGCCCATCTAGGGTATGGTAGACTCATTAGGGTTCTTATCAATTAAGTAGCTCTTTTACCACCTTTTACCATTCACCTTCCTCATTACCTATTGATTATCCTATACAAGACTAGATCCTCAACACATGTATTTAAAAATCAATCAACCATACCTACAACCTAAACTTAATCATGCCTATGACCTACATCACCCATGCCTAGCACCTCTCGGACCATTCCACTATTTCACCCTAATTTTCCCTAGCTTATGGGAGAACTACATCGGCCTGAGGTCCTTTTCATCGGGACTATGTAGGCAACACTCTGAGGGCATGGGGCCCTTGGAGGTTAGCTCGACCACTCTCTACCCTAACCAATTCCCTCTCCCCCTTTCTTAGTCACATTCTACCCGAGTTAGTTTCCTTTTTATATTAATAATTGGAAATTAAACCAAACAAACAACAATTTCTTTACTTCTTTACCATCATCACTCATACATTCATTATTTCTACCATTTCTTTACCATTATCATGAATTTTACTACAAAACATCTTAACATGACCCACATCATCATTAATTACATAAAATAATGAATTAAAAACTTAACCTTACCTAAACCAACCTAAACTTAATCATACCCAAGTCAACCTGGCTCAATCCATGCCTATGACCTGACTCCATCCATGCCTATGACCTAACTCAATCCATGCCTACACGACCCTGACACCATCATACTTAATTCACTTAGTTTCCATCACATACAAAAATAATAATGGAAATTAAAAAAAGTACACCATCCATAGTATAAATATCATCATCAATAAATCATGATGTCTGTGTATACATACATATGTACACCGATACAAATGAATACAAAAATCTCAAAAATCCTCATGTACATCCTCACCATCTTTAGTACAAATCTAGTATATGATCAAAATCAATCAACTCTCATATACATCCTCACTCTCGTATGGCACGCAGGCCGGTATATATCAAAAATAAATAACTATACAAAATAGGAGGTACATATGGCTATCAGATATCAAACCCCTGGATATCCTCCATATCTATCTCACTTATCTCCTCCTCCTCCTCGGATCCTATATGGAGGCCTGCTAACATTTCACCACCCATCATGGGTCGTGGTTGGGTCCCTATTGGTACTGCACAAGGAGTTGGTCTCGTGAACTGGTGGCCTCACCCTGACCCTATCTTGGGGCTCGCTGATCCCCTATGCTCTCCACACTATAGGTGTGTGACCTAGTCCTCTCACTCGAGGCCTGTTGTGCCCTGTACTCACCATAGGATAGAAAATCTATCCCTTCCATCATTAAAATATCTTGATAATACCTGGCCTCACTTAGGGAATCCTACAATCTAGCTACGGGTACTATTTGTGGTGGCCCCATTGGCCTCTGACCCTGTCCCTATGCCTGTGCCTATCCTGAAGGACCCTGTCCCGCTCCTGCCTATATCTGGGTATGAAGAGTCACAACCTTTTCTTGTGTAGTGGCCAACTGGCCCTGAAAACCTGTAATCTACGCCTGTAGGATGGCCACCTGTATCCCATCACCATCACCACCCTCTGCGGGTGCCTATCCATGTGCTATTTGGGCCTGTAAACTAGCCACATGTGCCTCTGTACCCATAAAATGCCCTTGCATTATCCCTAGCTATATAATCAACATAGCTACCTACCCCTATAGGGCGTCCCTCTGAAAAGTGATGGTGGCTAAATTTGGCTGCCCCGTCCTCAGCGGTAATGCTCGTAGGTATGTAGCCCACCAATGATTATATCTGTCAGTCACCCTGACATCATCAATCCGCGGTCTCTCACTTGCTCCTCCTGCCCTGTTGGCACTATCGACTGTGGCAGGGGAAATGACCTCTCTATGTCATCCCTCCTGTACTATGGGAAGGGTGGAGGTATATCCTGTGTAGTCTAAAATGTCATCTAACCCTGTCTATGGGTATCATCTCGTGCTCTCCGCACGTCACCTCTATATCCATCTGAGTAGCTGCAATCCATCTAGCTCCACAACCATCTGCCCATATGATGGATAACCCACATGGGGCCTCCAAATGATGTCTACACCGGACAACCCCTCCAGTAAATGCATGTAGTAGGTGACATCATGCGTCACCCTGCTCGTTTGATGCTCTCCAATAACAAGCACCCATCACCTATAGCCCCCGTAAACAAAACCTAGATCGAATGCATCAACATGGGGCATACCAACTGGGTACACACATAATGTGCTCACATGCCCAACAATGAAGTAGGAAAGTGCAACATAAGTTGAACCTAAACTACCCATACACCCATAACTCCCTGTATAGCTGCACTAGGAATGTTGGCACCCATGCAAAATGGGTCTGGTCTATCACCATATCATGCAAGACCCCCATCAATGATCACGGGAATCTCCCACCCTCTGCATCTGGTAGTGCAAAGTAGTAGACTACCTCCATCAATCAACACAACAAGCCTAGTCTCCTCCCGGGACGGGAGCCAAGTACATCTCTCGTAGCTCATGCTAGCAGCACTTGGAAACCTCAACTCCACCAACCCCTCGCCAAAGACTGTCAACATCAACTCCTCAGATGCCTCTGAAGAGATCAAATATACCTATGCCCCACTATCGGTAACAGTAGGATCCTGTACACATCCTCCAGGGTGACTGTGATCTCACCCATCGAGTAGATGGAATGTGTTCATCGCCGAATCCCATCTGTCGATGAGGGTGACCATCAAACTAGGATGTCGGCCTACATGCCGGTAGTTTCTGACCCCAATCAGGCCAACCTCTCCAACATGCCACCAATCCTCGGCTGTCAGCACCTCCTCGAACCATCACGAGCAGGCGACACCCTATCTCACATCTGCAGATGGTCTCTCACCTACATCCAACAAAACATCACATTAACACACCTTGATCATACTCACAATCACTCTTGACACTTCACCTACACCTATTACCCTCCCTCCTTTTCCCCTCGCAACTTACCCTCTTATCACATGTTCTATCTACCAACCCCAACCCTAACCCACTATTGATCATACCATACCTCTTTCAACCTCTTACCCATGTTCTTTTTTTCATCACCAACATTTCCTTGCCCACTATCTAACTCACCCAACCATCCTAGGGCTCTTTTGGCCCCTTTTTCTCCACATGATGACTAGTACCGGTTACTTCTAACTAAGCATGGTCTCTCCCAAACCAGCATCGGTCACCTTTAACTGTGATTGGTACCAGCTCAACACCACCGATTTCAGCCACCCCTTGACCGATGCCGGTCACTTTCACGTAGAAATCCACAACACCCAAACCCCCTTTTCCTAAAACACTCCCTTCTTCTCACCCATTCCTACCTAACTCTACCCTCATCTCCTCCCCACCCCTCGTACACCTAACCACACCTCTACCCATTCCTATTTTACCCAATTTTCCTTCCCAAATTCAAATCCCCTTTTCCCCCAAAAGCTTGTATTCCTCCCTAACCTATATCAAAAATCCAAAATGTACAAATGAATCCATATTATATGGATTTTTCTTTTTTTATATACCCACGTCGACTTGACCAACGTCGGTTATACCTAAACTGACATCGGTCCTGTGCCCTAGCTCACCGTGGTCGGTTATACCAAGACCGACATCGGTCATCTTCCCCCTAATAAATCATGATCGGCTTACCTAGACATAACGATTCACAGTTACGTATGATCAACATCGTTATCTGTGATATTCTTGCCCATTCCCCATTGCTGGCCCCACTTAACCAACCAACCACCGTTTGACCTTACCCACCCTTATTGCAACCAACCTCCATGCCTACCTTACCTATACTTGTCCTTAATTGCATTTTGGGACTTGTTATTTTACCCATACCTCGGCCCTACCCATGTCGTGACCTAGCTACTTGGACCCAAAACATTGTTAGTGACTATGAACTCATGTGCTCATTATACCTTGACAACATTGTTACCCATGTTGTTTGACCTAATGACCTTACCTTGCCTCTTTTCCGTGACCATTTATCCTGACCCAACCTTTGGTGTACTAGAACATACCTAAACGTTCCTACACCTGACCTGCGAAGTGCTTCCACACCATATCCTATACCTTGGATACCAGAATCACCTCAACCTTGTTTGGATAAACCTATCGACCTTAGACAATGTAGAGTTTGCATGCTCTTCAACCTAGTACCGTGCTGCAGTTTATATGTGTGCATGCATTTGACTATTACTACCTTTGACCCTGGCCCATTACTTGGATTACCCGATTGGACCTTTACCCCCTTACCCCCATTGTCCACCTTCCTCTTCATCACATTCACCTTTTATCAAACCACTCACCGATTCTATCTTCTGCCACATTAGTTCCTAGTTTGAGGGGGATCACCTTCACCCACACATGGGGCAACCACATCTTATTTTTGTCAACGATCGCTTACCAATACAAGCTACGTAAAAAAAAGGGAAAAATATAGACACCAAAATTGGGTCACACGCTCCTTGACCCCTCGTTAAATAATCAACTTGAACACACTCACCTAACCATGGCCCCTTACACCCCACACTAATATTAATTTAATTAAATTAATCCATGTCCTCACAATATTTATTATTTAATTATCCTAATTAAGATAATTCCCACCCCACCACCTCACCTATACACCTCACCTAGCCACCTCACCCTAAGTCTATTCTTAGTATGTTTCCATAACTAACTAAGACCTAACTAAACCCTAAAAATCAAAGCCTACATCCCCTCTAACCACATTCCCGCATAAAAAGGTAACTCCCGCTCTTTCCCGGATGAATAGAGAGATTTGGCAGAAATCATTGCCATGATCTCCTATTTTTAGTAAACCTAGGGAATCTCTAACTGAGACGTCAGTAACCCGATGCGGTCAACAACCGGAACCATCGCCTTATTCCCTTTGGTAACCTTATTTCGAGTGGTTGGCACATTTTCGAGAATGAGGAAGGAGAATAGATCTACATGCAAGTGAAAAAGCATCGTTTTACGCATCCACAAATTGAGCCATCACCAAGATCAATCGAGAGCCATTGCATTCACGGGAACACTACAGAAAGCACCACTACAGGACCATACATGTGTTCTCCAATTAACCACCTCCACCACTTAGCCATCAGATCCTTAACACAGTAAGTATGGCCCTAACCAGTATGGTTTATTTCAGTTAGTAATCTTTATTACTCCTATTATTAATCTATTCTTTGCATGCTTATTGCTTCATCACCCACTTGCTTGTAAACCCAAATATCCCTTCACCTATTGTATACTTCTGAGCATACCTAAGATCTCTACAGACCTCCCCATTCACTCTCCCAAACCTTATTTGACCCCATATCACCTCTTCCATTTAATCTATTTTGAGTTTCTTTTACCTCGACCATACCGACGCTAGTTATCCACAACCATCGTTGGTTATACCTAAACCGGCATTGGTCACATTTGGCTGATGTCGGTCTTTGTGTTCATAGTTGGGAAATTTCAAGTATTCGTGTTAAGTACCACACTTCCCTTTTTCTTGAGTTCATAGTTGGGAAATTTCAAGAATTCGTGTTAATTATGAGCAAGTTAGTCTCCAAGTCAAAGATGCATCCCAAATTACACAAAACTTAATAAGACATGAGTGGTGACATCTCGAGAAACACTATGGCTTGTGATATTTTTCCACATGGACCAATTAAAGTAGCCTCTGAAACCTAAATATTGCTAAGATAAAAGGGCTAGGAATGAATAGGTTCCCGCATTCTAGATAATCCTGAGGACCCAAGAGTTTTACTAATCAGATCGAGAGGCCTATGAAATGATGAAAATGAAAAAATTAAGAGTCATGCTTGTTCCACATGGACCAATGACAACATTTTGTGGTCATAGGGATTAAAATAAGTGAAAAAACTAAGGCATGTAAGGCTCAAGATCCCAAGAATGGAGAATGAGTGTGATTGGTCTATGTGGACCAATCACGGGTCACAACGAGCTTGAGATCAAAGAATAGTATGATTAGTCATGAGATAGATCATAGAAGCCTAGAATCAATGATTGGTCCATGTGGACCAATCAAGAGTTACTTGAATACCGGGAAAGCAAAGGAAGGGGTGAAGGAAGCTCAAAATAAGATCTATTACCTGAGTCCCTAAGAAGTAATGACAAGAAGACATGTGGCATAATTTTTAAGTTTGAAAAGAGACTCATTTCACAAATCTAGACATGACACATGTCCAAGGTGGTTTAAATGTTAAATTTGATGGCCCTGTGGCCATAAAATTTGTTAAATTTGATGGCCCTGTGGCTATAAAATTTGTTAAATGAAATTTAAATCTTTAAATGATCATATCTTTTGATTGGGGTCAAAAATCACACACGATCATTCTTGTTGGAAATATCTTAAAGAGAAGGTCATGATCAAGGTGGTTTTGGGTCACTTTCAAACTCATTTTATGGTTAAATCATGGTTTTATAGGTCCACATACATTTTAGATCCAAGCATTATGACCTCAATTTGGACTATATTCTTTTACTCATATCTTTGCATCTTTTGATCTTGTTCACCTACACATTACATCAATTTGGAAAGATATTGATCTTCATGGTTTAGAATTTAGGGAGAACTTAGTCACAAATTTTTTGTCCTTTTTCGGTTTGTTTTTTCAATCAAATAGTGCCCAGATCATTTGAAATGGTTTTTAAACGAACCCAACAACCAAAATTTAGTCCATCCTATGAATCCCCTACCTTTAAATGATTTGATTTGTAAAATCCAAGGAAGCTCTGGTGCTCGATTTGGTCTACACACTAAGTGCTAATTAGACCTTTGGTGGTTGAAGAATTGGGTGTTTCTCTTTCATTTTTGGAATCGCTCGATCCTCTCTCTCCTCTCTCTCTCTATAAAATTTAACTCATTAATTATTGCAAAAATCCTCTCTTAAATGTAAATTTACCATGTCAAAATGGTTGCTAAACATTTTGAGTTGCATACCACTAATTTTTGAGTTGTATGATGTGTCTAGTGCCTTCCTAATGAGTGTAACAATTTGTGTATATTCACAAGGGATAATATATGGTTGATTGTGGCTTATATCTACCCTTTGGCTTGTGTTATTTCCTTCTTACCTTTTTGTTATGTTATCTCATGTCATGATTGGATTATATTTGTGTGGTATTATCTCTTTGCATTAATCATATAGGGGATCAAATTGACATTATGTAGGGTGATTGTGGCTTGTTTCATCCCTCTTCGCCTTATATTTTTCTTCTTATTTCCATCTCAGGAGTGGAGATCCACTTTTTATTTTTATGCAATCATGTCCCCTTTAATTTCAATTTATATTTTTCCCTCATCCCTTTTCTCCTGCAATCAATAGCTTAGCTAGGAGTAGTGTTAGCATTATAGTAGTTAGTGTAGGAAGTCAAACTTCTCGGGAGGTTTGTCCCAAGGAGTCAAGGTCCCACACTTTTGGGAAATTCCCATGTTTCATTGAGGTGTTGAGCCTAACCTCAAAAAGGGTGTAATCTCAAGTGACAATAGTTACAAATGAATATTTTACATTTGTCTCACTCAAGAAACCAAGCAATAATTGGTTCAATTTACAAATAAGTGCAATCAATGAAATAATGGAGGTGAAATAATAAGGGTGTGTTGAAATGGAAGAATATTCTCATGAGAATATTTTTTAGGAGAAAAAAATTTGTGAACATCATAAACTAGATGGTGATGAATTCCTATGCAATTCAATGTTTGGTGTGATCTAGAGGGAAGGTAAGAATTTCATTTCAACACTTTCTCATTATAATAAGAGAATTTTTTGAGAAAGTGTTAATTTGGCCACCTGATCCAAATGAATTCATTGTGAAATATTAGTTTGAGGGTGGATTTCTTGTTTCCATTCTTCATCTAAAAAATAGTTTTTAAAAGTTTTGATTAATCAATTGACCATTTTAAGTCCTCAAGAACATCATGAATTAATTTCACTACTCTGTAAGGGTATCTACTTCTTTGAGCTTGTTATTGGGTTTGTATTATTTATTTATTTTGTTCCCTTCATGTGTAAATATGTATTTCCCCTTTATATACAAATTTCTCATTTTGGGTCATTTCCCTATTTCCATTTGTGTATTGTTTGTGTCAATAAATACAAAAAGAGAGTGGCCCTTGTATAATTATGTTAAGCTTCAGTATTTTTCCCAATGTATAAAGCGCTAGTATATTAAACACTAATGAGATTATGGACTCCAAGCTATGTTTTGTTTTTTCTTCACCCAATCTAAGCCATGTCCCCAAAAAGATTTAGTTATTATCACTGGAAAAATTGGATAGTATGAAACTTCCGATTTGTGCTCCATTGTGTTAAAATCACCTAAGAAATGAATTTTGAGTATAAAAACTTCTTGGCTGAAAATTTATTTTGATTGGTCACATTTTGCTCCCGAAACAATTCTATTTCTTGATCTAGTCAAAATATGTCATATGGTTTTCATTTCCTTATTATGTAGTGTCATATACATGTTTTGGTCCACCTATCACAATTAATTTAATATATTTTAAGTTTTAAATGTTGTTCTTGTCCCTCGTTAGCTTCATAAGGATTTATGACTTAAGACTATATATGAATGTGTGCAATAATTAGTTAGTAATGCAAAAAGAATTAGAACTAACACCTAGTAGTCCTAAAACAAAGCTAAATCAAAATCTATGCACCATCATGCTTAGAGCTTAAACAAGACTAATCTACCAACATCTTTGCATTAGAACATGAATAAACATTCAAACTAACATGCTAATCCATTAATCTCTATCTCTATTGAATGCTAATCAAATGAAATGAACCTATTTAGATCCTTAGAAATCAAAGGGTTGATTGTATGTTTGAATCCCAAGGTTTTCAAGAATGGAGTCTTGTCAATCCATGACTACAAGACCATTTTACATATCTCCATATGACTTCAAAACTTGGATGGATGAATGCAAGAAATGAAGATAGCTAGCTCCTCTAATGAAGAATGCTCTAAGATGATAAAATGGCTATATCTTAGGCTCTATGCTCATTTAGGTGTAAGTAGAAAGGTTAGAGGAGGGTTCCTTTTATAACCCAATGGTTTGAAGAAGCTTTACATCCTATTGTATGTGGGATAATAGCAAAGCTAGGTTAGTTATGGATAAGCATGGTTTAGAAGTGGTTGAGTTTACTTTAGGAGAGTTTAGTTTGTCCTCTAGTGACTCATGGGGATTGAGGGGGTTTATTGATTAACCAAAGTGATTAATTAATAGGTGTGCAAGTTTATAGAAACTTTTAGAGGAATAGTTAGTATGATTTAGACTATGAGAGGAATTTAATCAAATAAATGATGACTTATTAATTTAATGGAAGAGGAAGATAATTAATCAAGAATAATTAATTAGTCTAGATAGAAAGGGGGATTAATTAATTAGAAATAATTAATTAATCTGGATAGAAAGGGGAGTTTAATTAATTAGAAATAATTAATTAATCTAGATAGAAAGGGGAGCTTAATTAATTATAAGTAATTAATTAATCTAGATAGAAAGGGGGAGCTTAATTAATTACAAGTAATTAATTAATCTAGATAAAAATGGGAGTTGATTAATGGAAGTTCGTTAATCTCCATCTTTGTGGATATAAGAGTTAATTAACTAACATAAAGTAATTAATTAACGATGATAGCAGAGAAAATGTGTGATATTGACAATATGTTGTCAATTTGTGAGAAAGGGTATAATTAGCACAATTTAAGTATTTAAATTTCTCAAGCTAAATTATAGGTGTCTACATTTGCCCCTCTTTGGGGTGGTGTAAGTGATGTCACTTCAAAGATAGTAGACAGATTAAATTTTGAAGGGGTAGAAGAAAAATTAGTAGAAGTGAGAGGTGCCCCTCGAGTGTCGATGGGGTGATGAAACAAGGAAATCAATGATTGAAAAGGTGAGAGAAATGGGTAGGGGAGGATGTACCATGTGAATCGGAATAATAGTGTTGATAGGAGAATGATGAAGAAAAAAATGTGGATAAGCATAGAGAAGAACTAGCCATCATCCCTTGCATTTGAACAAATATGTTGTCATCATATAGCGAAAGATCTAAGTCATCGAGTCCTTATTAAAAATATAATCTTATGTAACAAAATTAGAATGACATGAAAATCCATACTACAAACAATTGTCCATTGTTGAAAACACCAACTCAATGCAACATACAAAAAGCAATGCAATATGAGAAGGAAACAAGCTCATTTAACAAGGAAACAAGTATAAACACACATATTCAAACCAATAATGGTTAAAATGGTTGTATAAATATTTTTTTATCAAGATGAAGATCCCCAAATTTTTGTGATTGACGAAAAGGGTGAAAAATGATGCCCCTAGCAAGGATACATGTAAGGTAAAATGATGAAGGACGCTGGGTCCAATGATAAAGCATTTTTGTGCAACAAAATAGTATCAGGAAACTAGATGTGCCCTAGAATACCGATGAAGCAAGAAAGATAGATTTGTAAATGGTTGTAAATTTGATGATCCATGAGTCATTTGATCTGTGAATACGTGAAAATTCCAGCAAGACATAGAATGAATACCATGTGCAAGACACAAGTTTTAGTTGTTATGAGTTGTTTACCTATTTTTGTAAATTTTACAATTTTTAGGAGTTTTGAGAAACTTTGAAAAAAATTGGATGGAGTTTTAATTTTTTTATATTTTTAATTGTTTAGATATAGAAGAAGTCAAGGAGGAAGAATTCGAAAGAGTCTCCTAGGAGCAAAAGAAATCCCTAGGGAAAAGACATAAGCAATAGGCAACAAATAATGCCCAAAGACAATGAAAAATTAACAATATAATTATTTTAAAAATAGTTATTTGACGGAGTGTGAAGGAGTGATATAACCTAGAGAAAATAAAAGTGTCCTAGTGAGAAGAATTGAGTACTAGGTGGAAAATAATTCCCTAAACGACGTTTAAAAATTAAATAAAATAATTATTTATGGTGAGTAGAAGAAGAGTTAGAATGACAACGGTGGTCAAAACAGTCCTTCGGGCATCACGACCGGTGAGAACGACTTAATATACCCCACATGAGGGGGGGTAAATCATTACAATCAATTCATTTGTTACGAACCACTACTAAAATTTACCGTGAGACCCCTAATAGTGACGAAGACAATGGTGAGAGCACGAGCCCACAGGAGACGCATTGACCAAGTTTGAGAGTATGACCGTTATGTAGATGATGGCCCCTTCATGAGTAGTTTAACCTTGCCCTTATCGGTTCATGCATTTAATGCTTTATTTAATGTTTACACCTAGGAGAAGGCGCATGTGTGCACACGATAAGGCACATACATCCTTAAGAGGGTGCAGACACCACAAAAGCATGTGCGCACACACGCATACGCCATTAAAGCATATGGTGTTATTCCACATTTTGTATGTATCATGATGATAGTTGAGATGATGTATCGCATGTGTTTAATTTTTATTATAGATCCATAGATGATATCAATTGTTTTGTTCATGTGATGTTCTAGATTTAGTGGACAGGATGATATGATGATATTGGTGTGGGGGCGGGATAGATTTTTATATTTGCGATCCCTCTTGCCCCCATTTGATGATATGATATGTGATGATTAGCTTAGCATTCATGTATGATGTATACTTAGTTGTTTATTTATATCTGATATATAGATGATGTTATAAGTGATGATATGGATGGAGATATGATGATGTGATAAAAAAACTATGTGTATGCGACAAGAAAACACAATAAAATGTTAACAATCTTATCAAATATACATTGTTAAATAACATGAATCAACACAACTATGTACAATTATTTACAGGCATATAAAAACACACTTCATATGTACAAGTAAGAATGAATCTAATCTAAGAAATAAAATATGAATCCAACAAAGTATGCTTAAGCGGAAAACTATACAAATGTACAAGCAAGCTGAACCTATACAAGCAATCAATGTACACAAACTAACATTAGATAGTTTTCTTGCATTAGATTGATTGTAAACAAAGCAAGAAACAAGATAAAGAAAGTAAACTAAAGCTATGTTTTTGTAAGATTATTTTAGTGTGTTTTGCGTTTTGTAGGACTTTTTGTGAAACAATTTTCTATTGTTTTGGATTTTGAACATTTTTAATGTTATTGTGATTTTTAACATATTTGAATGTTTTTACGATTTTCTAAGGTTTGTCGAAGCTATGTGCAGGAAACCGAGAAACATGGAGTTCCAAAGCATTATATGGATAATATACAAGGGCATGCGCAACGTGTTTATAATCGGGAAGGTGAAAGTGTGAAGGTTCCCCAGCGTTAGATGGGGATTATAAAAAGGAAATACCTTCACCGAATTACAAGAGGAGAAACACCGGATCAAGGCCAATATAAAATAGGTTCAATCATGAGGGAGCAAGGATGCCCCCAACGTAAGCTGGCCAAGAAACACATGAGAGAAAGGAATTAGAAGATTGTCTAATTAAAAAGGGACAAAATTTACGCAAGCATAAAAGAGGCCATCCTACACACATGGATGTTTTAAACGATTTTCGAATAATAGAGGATGCTATGAAAATATTTAGAAGGTGGTCAATGAAAAATTGATTAGCCCAAGGCACAAATCATGAGACAAGACATGCGCTAAAGAAAGAGTTTGAACAAGGTCCAAAAAGTAACACTTGATAACATACTAATCCTATTTACTCATTGAGATCGCCCATGTGCACGTGGAAATGAATTACCTCTTGAAGGAAAGAGTTGATAGAAAGTAAGTGAAGACACTAGCCAATGTGTAGGAATGATTTAGTTTGAAAGGTTATTTTTGAATGGATTATGGAAGGAGATTCATACATTGATCTCTTTGTCAATTAGGCATCCATAGCCCCGATGGAGATGCATTTGATTCTAATCATAACATTACTCATGTCATTCAGACTCCATAGCCTGGTAGAGATTATTGGAAATACCTCAAGATAGAGTTATATACCAATTTGATTTTACTTTTAGCTTTTATTTTTGATTGATTGATTTTGATTCTTTTACTTTCTGAAAACTTATTTCAGCTCTCTTGTTTGACAAGGGGTTAAGAACCACTAATGGCTTAATGGAAGGATGTGGAAGTGATTGTGATGATGACATTAGCTAGTATCAACAAATACACCCAAAAATTCTTCCCAACAAGTTTATTATATGTAGATAGTTATAGGATCTCTAAAAGGTCAGTCATTCTTTAATTTACCAAGGTTATGAAAGACCAAGATCAAACGGATACCATAGAGATAAATTTTGCAAAAGTGTACAAAATAAGATAGCCAAAATATCATCTAAGGGATGAAAATGGTGGATGACTTAAAGAGGAATATGAAATAAAGGGAAGAAATAATATCCATGTGTACGCAATACCTGATTGCAATGTTTGATCTTTGTACCTTTGATTTTTTTTGTAATGTTTTAATGTTTTTTTTTTTTGTATTTTTGAACTATTTTATGATTTTTTAATTTTTTAATGGTTATCGGAATGAAACATGTCACTCTGCATGATAGGATCCAAAAATGATGTTCACAATTTCTTTGATAAGAGAGACTAAGTGTGTTTTTCTATCAAGTGTAATATTATCCCCGATCTTGATGATCATGGTGAGCTCACACTAAAAAAATGATTGTGATTTGTTTTGAAACATGGGTTTCGTATATGGGATCTTGAGTTCCCTATCCATAGGTTTTTTCACTTTGCGCCATACTTGATGGGTATATTGGTGTGCATTCTTGAATCGCGTTTGATTTTGAATTTTATAATCATTTGAGTTATTGGGAGATTTGGAGCTCTTCGGTGTTTTGGTCTTAGCTTGGTAAAAAACTTGTCTAGGTTTCTTATAAGCTAATTCTTGACTTGTCTAATCCCGAGAAGTGGGAGAAGAACGTGGATATTTATAATTGATATGAGAAATGACGATGGGCTTGCCACAATCATTGGTAAAAGGAGAATGTGATGGACAAAAAGGATATGGTCCAAGAATTGAAGAAGATGGGATACCAGGAGGTGAGCCACAGATAGAAGATGGAAGGCTACTTGGATGTGGCCCTAGCATAGAAAAGGAAGGGCTACCAGGAGGTGAGCCATAGATAGAAGATGATGGGCTGTTAGGACGCATCCCAAGAATATAATATGATGGGATACTAGGAGGTGTCCCATAGATAAAAGACAATGGTGGGATATTAGGACGTGGCCCATGAATAGAAGACAAGGGGTTTGTTGGTTGTGCCCAAGAATGGAAGGAAGTGGGCTACCCAAAGGAGACCCACAAATAGATGGCGAAGGGCTATTTGGAGGTGGCCCATATATAGAAGAAGACAATGGGCTACTAGGTAGTGACCCAAGGTGAGATTGTGATTGAGGAATTTTGATAGATAGAGAAGGATTGGGTGATGAGAAGATAGGCCATGGATCAATGCAAGACCCAGGAGTTTCATCACATAATGAAGAATGTGAAGATGGAAGAATAAGAGGAGGATCAAGTTGCATGATCTGAGGCTCTTCCTCCATTTCTTGATAAAAGGAATCAACCTTTTCCTCACAATATGCAGATGCATCGAATTCTAAAGAGAATCCTTGCTCGTAATCTACTAGAGGAATATATTCATGTGCCCCTATAAATGCCTTAATTGTTTCTTCATTCTGAAAGAGATCAATCAGTATGAGTTGTTGATCAACCACCAATGGATGATTGGAAGAAAGAGGTTAAATTGGTGTGGAAGACTTATAATATTTTTATGATGATTGATAGAATAAGATTACATGGGGGACAAAGAAGATGTGGAGTTAGATGTCTTCGGAGTAGAATAAGTTGGTTTGGACCTACCTATACAATGGTATATCATTTGTAAACTAGTAGGATTAAGTCCAAAGTCTATAGATTGCAATGCATGGGTCAATTTAGATGTTTGAATAGAAGGAATTTGAGTCACATGAATATTCAAAGAAGGAAGACTTCATGGGGGTGATTGATGAAGAAGGTCCTACGAAGAAGGGGAGGACCGTGATTCAAGAATTACATTAGATGAATAATAAAAAGGGTCATGCGAAGAAAGAGAGGACTGTGATTCAAGAATTGTATTAGATGTTTGATTGGAGGGATTTGGAGTCACGTGTATCTTCAAAGGAAGAAGATGTCATTGAGGTGATTGATAAAAGGGGTCTTGCGAAGAAAGGGAGGACCACGACGTAGGAGTCATATTAAATGTATGATGAAGAGGGTCCTGCAAAGATAGGGAGGACCATGACATAGGAGTCACATTAGATGAATGATGAAGATAATTTTTGGTGACAAAAATATTTAGAGGAGGAGAACGTTGTTTAGGTGACTGATAATAGAGGTCCTGTGAAGAATGGGAGGACCGTGACTTAGGAGTCGAATTAGATGAATCTGAATAGTAGTTTGGATCCAAATCATCAAAAGAATCGAGGAAATATTTGGATTGGAATCCTTAGAAGAAGAGGAAATGTTTGGATTATAATCAAAAGAAGAGTAGGGGAACCTGAATAATAATTTGGATCAGAAGTGTCTAAACCATACCACCGATTATGAGATGAAGGTGGGGAACGGGTTACCCGGATGGGTTATCTAATGTGAAGAACCAAACGAGGTTTGGTCATGATGGGCGTCTTTTGATGTGAACGTTGAAACTTTGATTCCTTATTGTCGTATGTATAAGGGACCTTGTGATAATCAATCATTTTCGGCATGTGTTAGGTTCAAAGGTCTACACCTAGATTGTATGATCAAACTTCTTCAAAGTGAAGAAGGTTTCATGTTGATTTGGGTAGCATAACGACAACCAACTAGACATTTCGTAAAGATGGGGATGCTTGTGTGATTTTCCAAAAGGGAAGCTAAGGAAAACATACATCGTGATGACTCAAGATTGATAATCCAACAAGGTTTGGAGGCATAAATGTCAAAGGATTGATCAAAATTTTAGCAACATAAAGGATACAAAGGAAATATTTCTAATGTTTGATTGATGAAAAATTTTCTTGATAGGAAATGTTTTTGCCAAGGTTTGAAAGATATGTTCAAAATTGACCATGAATTTAGGAAAAAAAAGAAGATCAAGAGGATCAAAGACCCAAAGGATTGTCCTAGAAATAAGTTTATAAGGCGGATAAACACAAGGAACAATCACGTGAGTTCAAAACATAAAGACAAATTAATGACCAAAGAATAATGAATGATAAAGAATCAATGGATCAAAGTGATTGTCATAAATGGATAATTCAAAATGATGAATAATCGTAAGACACAATCATGCAAGGTTTGTTTTAAACCAATCAATCATCGAATTACTTCCTAAGTCTATTTCTAAATGATAGTTGGTGTTTCAAGATGATTAAAAAATGTCACCACTTATGTCAAGTTCAAAGAAATGAACAAGGCATAAGTAATAACAAGAATTTAATGTGATCCCAAAAAAATTATACTAAAAGCGAGCTTGAATCCAATGAAGACTTATATCCCAAAAAGTGGCGATTATGATTGTGAACGACACAACAAAACCGCCAAGATATGTTAACCAAACTTTACGAAAAAGTAAGGTATTAATATCAAGATGATATTTATATAACGCACAAGTGGTAACACTCAACACTTTTCAAAATCGAGGTAGTAATTGAAATCAAACTAAAGCTAGAGTATACCTAGGAATTGTTAAAGTGTACATAGCATAACATCACAATATAGATATTTAGGTCAAGTTTACAAGAAACAAGATGTAAATACAAAAATTTTAGTGACACGATATAAACAAGATAACCATTCAAAGGAGAGTCAAGGTGATGAATCAATCCTAACTACGATGACGATCTTGACTTGGGTATCAAGATCAAAAAGGATACCAATGATATGAAAACGTCTCCACACACTTTAGACGTTTAACAACTCATCCGTAAACATGGATGAGTGTAAATGAACACAAAAGTGGTGAATACAATCAATTAGCAACACAAGGGTAGTCACTCTTCTTCTAATCAAAAAAGTTTCAAAAGAAAGTGAAGGAAGTAGATCAATTGGGGGTGAAAATGTTGGCCTCACTTTGGCAAAGTTTCACCTTGCCTTAGGGTGAGTGAAAAACTAAGCAAAAGTAACGCTTCACACATTTTGTGATGAATAATGGATCTCAACTCAAATTGGTTTTGAAATGGTCAAAGTTGGATCCTGGTCAAAGATAACTTCCTAGGTGGTTCACTCAACTAGGTGTCAAAATTTATCTAAGAGCGAGCTCAATTTTCCAAGAAAAGTCACACTGACTAATTCTTAGAGTATCTTGGCTTTACTTTACCCCCTTTAAGTACAATGGTCAATGAATGCATCGATTGTGTACTTTCACTGAGGTCACGATACAGATAAATTTGATGCTAAATTTCACAAATGGTAAAACTAGTCAAGTAGGTTATGTGGAGCACTTCCCATTTTGTCCACAAGGTTCCCTCTTGCATGGACTACTTTGGGGTTCCTAGGACCACCCCCATTGTTGTAGCTTAAGGCTTATGCCAAAGGGGTTATGTCCTAGTTTTAAGTGGATAGGGCATACCCTTATCCGAACCTGCAAATCAAGTGTTTTGAATGTGGTATTTTTTTATCTTTTAGACTTAATGTGGTTTAGTCGTTCATCATTTGGCAACCTGCAACACATGTGTAGTTAGAAAATTTTGTTTCGAACTCCTTTCTTTGACAAGCATTTTTGGTTTTACACAACGGATTAGTAATTTTCCATACACATAAAGAGGAAAAATGTTGTTTGATTCTCAAGATTGTCCTAGGATGCAAGAGAAGAGCATACGTGACGCAAAATCCAATTAAGAAACCAACAAATGGAAAATACTTAATTCAAACGCAAAATACATACATCTTGACCCAATTTGGACATTCTAAACATTTTTCAAAGCAATGAAAGAGATAAAAATCATTTCGATTCCCAAGATCACCCCAAAAGATGCGAGGGAAGAGCATACGCGACCTTACTCTTATGATTAAGCATGCAAGGTTTATCCAAGTTTATTACAATTTTAACAAAAGCATGTAAACATACCCTGCAAAATAAAAATTAATCGATTAAACCTGCAATGATGTTAGTATTTAATGACACAAGCCTTTGTAAACATAGAATTGATATGCAAATCTAGACTGAGGTACCTGCATGTAGGTTATGGTGTGTGCGCGTGGTTTATGGTGCATGCGCTCCTCTGTGTAAACTTGGCAAGTCAAAGCAAAATGATTGTGCTACCCGAGAGATGCATGTACCTATATCAATGCACCTATGCTAGTGGATAGATACATGTGTGTGGGAAGTGAAACAAAAGGTAAAATAATCTATGACAGTGCGTGTACACTAGCAGAGAGATGCTTACACTAGCAAATGGGTACATGCATCACTAATCCAGACACAGATCGTGTGTGCTAGCAGAATGGTGTATGTGTTACATTTAGGGTGTCTACGCTTAGCCTTCGCCATGTTTATACAAGACAAGGTACAATACTACAACAATGTGTGTGTGTCGGGATTAGTGCCTATGTGTGGTTTTGTGTACCTACGTGTGGTTTTTTGTACCTGTGTACCCCATACAAAAACTATACCTAGCGATGATGTCAAAATACAACACAATGACATAAGAAAATTCAAAAATCTCAAAATTTTAACATGTTAGCTCAAAATTGACAATAACCCATCAAAATTAAACCTTTAAATAAGACTCAACACATGCAAGGTTAGCAAAATCATAAGAATTTTAACATTATTTCACACATGTGCATATTAAGGGTTAGCCAAATATTGAAATAACAACAAAATTTGAGCTACAATGCTAAGGGACTAAGGATCCATCCCACCAGGTGCATGCCAAATGTGTGCAAGAATTAGTTAGCAATGCAAAAAGAATTAGAACTAACACCTAGTAGTCCTAAAACAAATATAAATAAAAAACTATACACCATCATGCTTAGATTTTAAACAAGACTAATCTACCAACATCTTTGCATTAGAACATGAATAAACATTCAAACTAACATGCTAATCCATTAATCTCTATCTCTATTGAATGTTAATCAAATGAAATGAACCTATTTATATCCTTAGCAATCAAAGGGTTGATTGTATGTTTGAATCCCAAGGTTTTCAAGAATGGAGTCTTTTCAATCCATGGCTACAAGACCATTTGACATATCTCCATATGAATTCAAAACTTGGATGGATGAATGTAAGAAATGAAGATAGCTAGCTCCTCCAATGAAGAATGCTCTAAGATGATAAAATGGTTATAGCTTAGGCTCTATGCTCATTTAGGTGTAAGTAGAAAGGTTAGAGGAGGGTTCCTTTTATAACCCAATGGTTTAAAGAAGCTTTGCATCCTATTATATGTGAGATAATAGAAAAGATAGGTTAGTTATGGATAAGCATGGTTTAGAAGTGGTTGAATTTACTTTAGGAGAGTTTATTTTGTCCTCTAGTGACTCATGGGGATTGAGGGGGTTTATTAATTAACCAAAGTAATTAATTAATAGGTGTGCAAGCTTATAGAAGCTTTTTAGAGGAATAGTTAGTATGATTTAGACTATAGGAGGAATTTAATTAAATAAATGATGACTTATTGATTTAATGGAAGAGGAATATAATTAATAAATAATAATTAATTAGTTTGGATAGAAAGGGGATTAATTAATTAGAAATAATTAATTAATCTAGATAAGAAGGAAGTTAATTAATTAGAAATAAATAATTAATCTATATATAAAGGGAGCTTAATTAATTATAAGTAATTAATTAATATAGATAGAAAAGGGAGCTTAATTAATTATAAGTAATTAATTAATCTAGATAAAAAGGGGACCAGGAAGATATGATTGTACTTGGCTTATTCCAACATAAACAATGATAAAAATAGCATCACGGAATTAGAATTTAACACTTTTGAAAATTTGAATAATCAAATCCAAATAACATTCTGGAGTGAAGACCAATTTTTTGGTAATAATAGAGGCTCACAAAGTGTTTGAAAAAATGCCCAAATTGGTTTTTTTGCAATTGGTGTGTAAAACCAAACTCTAGGTATTTTGTGAGTATCTTTTATGGTTGTACCATAATATTTTGAGGAACAAGTTCCCCCATGTATTACATGTATTTACACAATGCACTATGTGTTCTTTTACAAATTATGAAGACTATAGCGTGATTTTGGAGATGGATGGCTGAAAATATTTATCGAAAAGCACGTGGATGAACTTGCTTGAGGTGTATACTAGGAAAGAAATATCTCACAATTGAATCTTTTACTAATGCACTCATGAAAATTCAAATAATTATTGCAGAGAAACTCGGAGGGAATAAGTTTCATGCGAGCAAGTCATTTAAGAAGGAAACTAGTTCTATTTGAATTAATATATACTAAAATCATAAAATGCACTTAATTAATTTAATTTTTGAATAAATAAAAATATTGTAATTGCGCATGTTATAAATGAACTCAAGTTATATCAACTTGAGTCAAAGGAGGGTTAAGTCTTAAAGTAGTTTTATTACTACTTTTGGGTGAAAGCGCCTATAAATGGCTTGAAATCAATTGTTAAAAGGAAGGTTCCTTTATTTCCTCTTTAAATGTTGGAGGATTCGATGTAACTTTATGTACATTGGTTTTCTCTTATAACATGAATCTATATATATAATAGGGATGTTTTCTCTATAGTGTTAATGACCTTCAATCATAAATTCTAACTTGCTATTTATAATTATATTATGTCATCAATAATATATTTCTCCTTGTTGTATGTGGTGCTCCGATACTCAGACTTTGTGTTGAATGTTGGTGTATATGGACTTTTGCCATATCTATATGGTTCGGGGTTCATGAAGACCTTTTTCTTCTTATTCTACATTCATTATTATAGTATGCCCTTCATGTGTGTGAGAGAGGGTTTTATATTATATTTATGTTTGAGATATCGTAGTAATTGAGTTTATTTTTCTATAGATTTCTCTCGCTTCTTTCCTCAATTTTTCCTTTTCTTCTTTCCCCTTTTGTTACCTTTGTGCTTTCCAGTTAAAAGCGCCAAAAACCCAAATACCCCCATCATATGAGGGAACTGTACCTCTCAAATGTAGAGGAATATGACCTTGTCACAAGTAGACAATCTTTCCTAATGGTTGTATATTTTATACCACCTCTATTGGGCCATACCTAATAATCTAAAGTGTAACAAAATCCTACCAAAAATAGTGTTGCAATTTCTAGAGTGTGTAAGTTCATTACACAATATTTTCTTAATGTGTGTTACCTTTGTGAAATATCTAGTCTATTGTGCAATTGTATCAAGTACACAACTTGTTTACGCAATCTTGTTTGACTTGCACAAGTATTTTTGTTTTGTTTCAAGCATATGCGAGTTACCCTAAGCTACGTAACACTAAGAACCTAGGTTCAAAATGTGAATAATTGATAATTGGATATTTGAAGCTGCAAGTTTCGAGAAGGACGCGACTCAAGTGGTTGTGTATTGGGTATGTTAATGGGTAGTGCGGGAATTTGCATGTTATTTCCATAATATTAGGAGCCTTATTGTGTTGGATTGGATGACTATAGAAATAAATCCCATTTTCCTTTGAAATTCATTTTTAGATAGGAAAGTTTAAAAGGAAATATTATAATATTAAGTGTTTGCTTGTAGGAGTAGAGTGAAGATGAGATGTTAAGGCTCATTAGTTAGTGAGATTGGTAAGTAAATGATGGAAAATATTGTAACCATACGATCTATGATATTCTACTAAAACATTGGCAATCACCTAAGTGTGTTATCTCTCTATGTATATTAATTAAAGTCTTTATTTTGTTTAAGTGTTCAAATCTATGTTCATCTGATTTTACCACATGTGTATGCTTTCAATTATGCATGGTTTATTTTTCCGCGCATATTGTAAGGGTTACTAGGTATAAAATGGATATTCAATTAGCACCTTAACCCTATTTGCATCAATGTATATGTCTATAGGTATGGGAATGTAACTATGGGTAGAAGTCTTGAGGTTGTTTTCAAAAAGATAATGCAACTCACACCAAATATTACACCTATTCCGATAGTTACAAAGAATTACCTAGGTGATTGTCATACAAAATGTTGGCACACTTCCAAAGTAGTGTGCATAATTAGGCTTGAGTTTTTCAATGTACAACAAGAAACTAACTTACCCAAGGATGGACAAGATCGTTAGTATGGGGATATGTTGGCCATTTTTGACTAAGTACTATAATATTGTAGTGAAGGTGCGATGTGATTTAAAAGTAAAATGATAATGAAACTCTCTCTATGTTTCTATCTTCAATCAATTACATATTATATAGGAATATGCATTCCTATAAACAAGGAGAGTTACAAACAAATCAACCTAATTGCATGAGTGGTTTCAACCACCACTATTTACGTAATAACGACAAACAACCTTATTTAATTATATTACATAATAAACCACCCATATAATGTGAGCGCTAATGTGATATTCCTAACATTCCCCCCTTAGTGTGAACATGGGGAAAACCTATCTTTGTACTTGCACCTACTTTCATGATTAGGTGATTTTCACAGGACAATCACAAACCCGACGGATGGTTTTACACTGGCTGACCACAAACCGATATTGGTGGTTTTCAAGTGGTTTACCACAAACCACATCATGATGTGCCAAGTACTATTTTTAGCCCTCATCAATATCTCACTGCAAGGAATAACATAGGAAACACAACTCACCAAACTGAACAATAGAACACATACTTGAAAAGATTTCACATTACCACTTCTAAGAATCGCAATGTTCTTAGTTGTGGCCACTGTCATCGATCACTGCCACTCGATCTTGAATAGTAAAGGAAACTACCACTGTCACTAGAAGTTTCCCTTGGCATTAGTCGTTTTAGGCTCAGAATGGAAATGGAACATTGGTGTCATGTTCCCCCCCACAATGTGAAATTTCCACATGTGAATACTGAGAAGCAAACTATATCAAAGTACATACTACTGAATGGATCTTGCTAGTTAGATCTTGCTTGCACATGGTCACCATTACAAGTGAATGTATTCACAAGCGGACCATCTTCCAATGAAGTATGATAGTGGAGGATCACTGAGGTCATCTCGTGCTCCAACACAACTCTTTTCCAGTATCCACCAAACAAAATAGGAACATTGAAAACACACTGCAAATACGAAAGCAAATACTCACACCACAAAATGCCACCACAACTTCATGCGGCCCCATCGTTAGTGGTGATGAGAGGTCGCTAATTGACCTCTAACCTCCTGTTTTCCTCCATCCTCAATGACAGCCGTTAACTCAACCGGATGTGATCATGAAGCTCAAAAATAATCTCTGCAATTCAGACATCACATACAAGCGAAAATGCATCCAATTATTGAACACCGAGGTAATTTTTTTAATTTTTTTTTACAATTTTTTCAATGACTCCACAAAATAATGACATAACAAAATACGACTCACAAATTTGACATGGTTATTATCTATAACATTTGATAAAAACTTTTTTTTTTTACAATGACACTATAACCTACAGACTATAGGACCGAAATAAACATTGATTTGACTTTATTAGAAATCCATTAAAAAAACACATTATTCTAAAATGTTTAGACTGACTTATTTAAGGAGCCCAAAACTAAGTAACAAACCCCTGGTAGGTACTAACAAGGAAGCTAACAAAAATAATTCCTAAAACAAACTATTCTATGTTTGTTGTTGTTGCCTAGCTCCATGTTTGGAGTTTTCTCTGGTTCTTTGCACTTTTGTTTTAAACTTTTTTGATTGAAAATGCTACTGTTGATATGACACTTTGCTACTCGTAGCCTCTTTATGGCTACTTTGATCCTGCTTATGGGGTGTGATCTTTTCCACCCGATTTTGTATGATTAGCATTGTACTTCTTATGTCATCTTTAATATATGGTTATGCTTTTCAATCAAAAAGATAAAAACAAAAATAATCCTATCGACTTAATAATGCATGGATATAAACTTTTAATCTAGACAAACAATAATATAAAACTCAACTTTGCATGTAGACAAGGGCTGCCACGTGTTGGGTGTTGGTATGACACGTCACATCCAATACAATCTATTTTCCTTTTAATGCAAAAAAATAGTCCATGGACTGTGTTGGCAGTTGACAGGCTCGGGCCTGTAGTGGATAGCCTGGATGTTTAGTGCAATGAGAGCTAAATTAAATGTTCAGAACTCAAAACAAATGCTTTTGAGGTGATCTTGTAAGCGTCGATAATCCAAGCTATGCAATCAAATACCGATCCATCATGCATGCGTTGAATAAGCACATTCCTGAATGGAAGCTAAACTGACAAGTCTGGCAGATCTCCACACAAAAATATAAAGCATCGCTTGAAGCAAGTCGATTGGGGAAAAAAATCTGAATGATGCTTTGAAACAGAATAGAGGTTGTGGAATTGGCTGAGTCTTCAATTTCAACAATATCCAAATTGCAAAAGTTTAATTGATACACAAGTCATATATTATGTAACAACCGTGGCAAGATGAGACGTATAATCTAGAAAACACAGGGCCAAAGCACAAAATGGATTGAATCCTTCTCCAATACAAACGACTTGAGAAAATGATAGAGATGCGACCCGTCATGACATGTTGTTTCAAAATCGATCCGTATCGAATGTTACACATAAAAAGAAATTATTAAAAAAACTACGAAACACTCGTAAGCCACTAATGTACACTCAAATCAAATCTGAAAAATATTACATATGCGGGGCAATGAACATAAGGATGTGGCTGCCCCTTGACAAATCAATATGACTCCATAGCCTTCTTGAAAATCCTGCTCTGATACGGATGAAGGTGCAGAGTGCATTTACACAAAGAAATGATAATGAAACTCTGTGTATGTTTCTTTCTTCAATCAATTACATATTATATAAGAATATGCATTCCTATAAACAAGGAGAGTTACAAACAAATCAACCTAATTGTGTGAGTGGTTTCAACCACCACTATTTACCCAATAACCACAAACAACCTTATTTAATTATATTACATAATAAACCACCCATATAATGTGAACGCTAATGTGATATTCCGAACATGTAGGGGCAACTAGAGAAATACCACACAACAACATTTTGAGACAATGAAAGAACTAATCATGTGTAAAGAACAATGTGAACTTACAACACACATATATCAAAGGAAATAAACCTCAAATTTTGGGTAAGAAAGGATTTTGCACAAAAGCACTATATGATGTGAATTATGGAAATAAAAAAGACTTCACTTGAACTAAAGGCGTGGAAGACAAGCGGTGGTCTCTACAATAACTATAGCTCAAAGTCTGCAATTATTCGGAGAAAGGATTGCACAAATCTCGTGCCACATGTCAAGGAGAATTTTGTAGGCCTTGATTTCATGTATACATGTGCTTCAATTATATTGAGTTAAAGGGTCTTGACTATAACAAACCACTTTAAGCTGTTGTAAAAGTGTTGTTGAGTTTTCGACAAGTGAGTTAATGATATAAGTTTGAGAGATTTAGAGATGGTACTTCAATATTATCTTGAGTTGTACATACAAGATGCCATTGTTGGAGTTTAAAGAATACTACAATATCTTTGTATGCTATTATGTTTCAAATCAAATGATATTATGGTTATACATTTTGTGTTTGTGTGAATGAGTTTACATGCATATTTGGATTATAAGGTTTTAGAATAGATATTTTTATATTAATGTATGGGTAAAAGATTGATTAAACCAAGAATGGATGAGAATCAAGCATTAATGTTATCTAACCTACCAAGGATCAATAGTCTCTTTATGCCGCAGTAAGTGCTCAAGGGAAACCTTGAGTGGTATGTCAAACATAGATATTATAGTGAAAATCTATTAGGGATTGCACATGAGGTGCGAGATGGGTTCGAGAAGTGCTACAAAAACCCTAACATGTTTTCTTGTCATAGTGGAGACAAAAAGTTCTCGTATCATATCTTTAGTGATCTTCAATTTATAAACTTGATACAAGAATAAATAACTAGAAATTCCCCTCCTTTTGTAATTCGGTCAATCTAATTACCTAGGATATCGACATTTCAAAAAAAGACCTCTAACATTTTTATAAGGGTCATGATATTAAGAGAAACATGTTTTTACCCCTAGGCATTGTAATCATTTTCTCTAATATTTAGACATTATTTGTAATGTTAGTTTGAATTGAAAACACGTTTCTTGGGAAAGGTTTCCCTAAGGTAGGTTTCTTAGACAAAGATTGGGTTTGGATTTGGGTAAACATCCATGTTCTATTTCATTCAAAATTGCAATAAATCCCAAGATTGAAAACATTATTGTTTAAAGCGCCAAAAAAAAAAGAAAAAAAAAAAAAAGAGAAAAATAGGTCAATTCTTGCTTAATAATCATAAATGTTACACCGAATATTGGGTGCTCACTTCCCATACGAGGAAAAAATCGCTTACCCCAATCCACTCAATATGGTCAATGAAGAACGTGTCATTTTTTTATTGTCGAGAAAATGAGAGCATTATATTCTCTTAGTTATTGGATGGTGAGCAAATATTCTTATTAGAAATTTAATAGACAAGACCACAATATCATTATCACGTTTGCCGGGGTGTTTTTTTAAAGGAACATCATTATTATCTTCTTTGAGGTGTGTTTGTTAAAACATCGAACATGTTTCCTACTTACTTTTATGTTATGTTTTTTGATAGTAGTGTGTCAACCAATATTTTTATGGTACGTGTATTATTTTTTGGTGTACGGTCAATAACATAATGGTGTATGTTTTTGTATATAATAATTTAATAATGTTACGTTAAGATGTTAAATTTGATTTTTATTTAATTATTTTAAAGTAGTTTCAATTTCAAATTCGATGTTTATTTGATTTTTTTTTTATAGAGAAGTCATTGAAAATATTGTAGTATTGTGGTTATTTGATGAAATTCGAAGTTTGTCCTCTAAAAATATTGTTTTGAATTTGACATAATGATATAACTAGATTGAGGTCATATGTCTTTTTTATTAGAGGTAAATAGTTTCAAAGGGACTATACCATGTTATAAAAAGGGCTCAAAAGTCCAGATAGAGCAGATAATGTAGTCAATAGTTTTGAAGGGACTATACCCTATTACAAAAAGGCTCAAAAGCCAGATAATGCAGTAAATACATCAAGTTTGGATCAACATCCAGATTATACATGAGTAACCAACTATAGTTATCTGAGAAACTATACAAAAAAGATCAAATAGTAACAAAATTGCAACAAAGCAACATGAAAACAACATCCTAACAACAACAAAATAGAAAATCAGGAGTAAGAATAGTCTTCTTCACTTCTGCTTTGTCGATCTTTGTCCTCACCTTCTGCAGAGAGGTGAAGAGTGCCAGGGCAGTGACATGGGAGGGATCCTTCTTATCTAGCTGTGAGAGAATCAAGTCTCGTTCTGGTCCCGGCTCCCAAATGGTAGCATGAATGTCACTGGGCACGCAAACGCTTTTGACATGTTGCTCCACAAAGTTATAAATAGCCTTGAGAATAGAAAGGGTGTAATCATGTCTTCCTTTTGCATTTCCCAGTCTGTTATCCAGTGAATTTAGCTTCTTGTAGACTTCCACAATCTAAGCATTATCCTATTCAGGATCATTCTACAGCTTCCTTTTTCCTTCTCTCTTGGAAACCTGTATAAGATCTTCTTTCAAAACCCCAACCTCCTTTTCTAGCTTTACAATTCTATTAAGAAGGGTTTCCTCCCTTTCCATAGCGGAGGCACTAGCGAGGATTGCTAATATGTAACAAATTTTTAGAAAATTTAATGTCTTTGTTCTTCTACAAATGTTTCTTTGGGAGGGGAAAGGATGATCTATAGGGTATAATGAATTTTTGGTTATGATCTTATTGAGGTCATATGCCAATAATTAATAAGATATTAACTAAGGAAATAATGAATTTTAATCAATGTAAAATATGAAAAATTCAAGATAGAAATCTCACGATTGATATCTTTCAACTATATATATATATATATATATATATATATATATATATATATATATATATATATATATATATAAATATATATATTATGGTAATGGTTTTAAGTTTTAGATTTTGGTTATTCTTTTAATTTTTGGATTTGGGAGCATTTATAACAATCAACAATTTGTGTTATTAAGGCTCTTGGGTTATGGATTATTGAGTTCATCGCTTTTATGTTTTATGGGTTATGGATTTTGAGATTGATTTCATGATTTCTATGCTTGGGCTTTCAAATTTCAGGATTTCCTAGTTTTTTTAAAGTTTAAGGTTTGGGACTAATAGTTTCAAGTTTCATGGTTTTATCTTAATGTAATTTTTGTGTTTTTAGGGCTTCATTATTGGAGTTAATTAAGTTATGGGGTTGTTTAGGTTGTGTATTTTAAGTTTCAAATATTCTTAAGTTTTTAGGTTTCAATCTTTTGGGATTTAAGTTTCATGATTGATTGAGTTTTGAGGTCTTCTTGTTTTAAGTTTGGGATTTTTGGTTTCTCGGTCTAAATTTTAGGAGCATTTTATATCAATTAATTGCGTATGTGTTTTTAGGGTTTTGAGGCTTAGAATTTATTATTTAGTAGTTTTTAGTTTATGGGTTTTAGGACTTGTGTTTCAATTTATTATGGTTTTCAATTTTTGGATTTTGAGTTTCAAGTTCCAAGTTTCTCTAGTTTTTATATTTTTTCAAGGTTTTATGGTTCAAGGATTTTTAATTTTTTAATTTATTTTTTGGATTTCATATCTTGATGGATAGGGGTGTTTTATATTACTATAATTTGTGTTTTCTATGTTTCCTTATTAGGGGATGTTGTAGACACTAATATTAAAAAAATATACTTTGACAACACTTGATTTGACAATGCACTCTTGTTATGATGAATATCATCTCTCCATTCCCACTTAGCACTTTCCAAAGTCTCTTGTTTAGCTATCTTATCATTGCACACTAACATATCGACAAATTATGAGAGAAAAATGCATAAAATAAATAGTAAGACACCAAACAATAAGTTCCAAACTTCATTTGGCATATTTTATACCCCAAGGTAGGGTCGTACAATTTGGTCATGATTTTATATCTATTCTTGGCCGACTTGTAGGGTCTTGGACCGACATGTCTTCTAACTTTGATTTTAAATTCATATCATATTGTTAGGTATTCTAATTCATTTAGGTGGCTTGTATTAAATAAATCATCTACATAGCCCCATATAAGAAAGTAAACACTACCTCATTTGTTAATCAAGAAATCCTATGGCGGTGTCTTGATACACTCACTTCCTACACTTGCAAAAGGAACTCATGTCTCCCTAAATCATGCAATAGTACATCTACGGTTGAAATGAATGGAAAGAATATTATTTCAAGCTACAAAAATCTCGAGATGATAATTACACATCACATTTAATAAGTGAAATGAATTCGCTAGAATAACCTTATAGAAGGATTTAAAAACAAATAGCTAGAATATCATATATAGAAATCCATCATAATGACATGAATTAAATCAATAATCAGGATGTACATATAGGAGGAGGAAGTGCAACTACTACCTAGATCAGTGGTGAAGAATTCCCACTAACTGATACTAGTAGTTAAGATAACTCCACAAGATTAACAAGCTAACTCCGCATATCTAGTAAACTAGCGCACACAACTAGTACTCTTAAGCAAGTTGACTCAACAAGTGTAGAGCTAACCTAAGTGCAATAATTATTCTAATAAACAATAAAAGGATAAATAATAACGTACACTAACAACGGTCATTAGGGAAAAACGCATCGAAGGTTTGAAGCTTTTTACGAGGCCAAGACATCATCCTCTCTCATTTACAACCACTCAAACATCCATACTCTAATTATTTTTGCAAGATCATAAGTCAAAACAAGTTTTTTCAAACAAAATTGCCAAATATTTTTGAGTTATCTATATATCACATGCTAGGTGGAGAACGACATGTAGTTTGAGGCCTCTTTGGAGTAGCATTAATGTCGGTGATGTACGGGGGTTCCCACAACCCAAAAAATGTTTTTCTTGGACTCCTCGGTCATGGCTAGGGTTTGAGATGATGTTGAATATTTAAAGAGCCTCATAGCATGATTGACAAATATGGTTTGCCAATGATAGAAAATTCCAAGAAAATGAAAAACATAGAAAGTTGTAGAGTCATAAACAGAGCAGTCCAAGACCATACAAAAGGGTCAAGACTATATAGTACGGTCAAGAAGATTGGTGAGTCCTACCCTAGGACAATTTGTAGTGACAGTTCCATATTTTAGGCTCCTTCAAGTTCATATCTCCCTATTCTAGTGTTGCACATTTCCATAAAATCATCTACAAATAGTTATGTGCACTCATCTTCTTGTGTTGTAAGTATTTACAATCTTATTATGATATTGTATAATTAATGTTGGAAGTTAATTAATCAAATTATCCATTTGTATCTAGCCCTACATCCACTTAAGGTAAATTTAATGCACTTTAGACCTTAGATGAACATAATTTTAATCTAAAAAATGTGTAAACATGTTGGTAAACTGTTAGAAAATAAGGGATAAAATATGTAGAATAATCACTCACGAGAATCGCAATGAAGAAACTAATATGTAGAAAATATTACAAATCTCAAATAAAATTACGAATAAAATAACACAACACAAAGAGACGGTATTTAACGTGGTTCACCCAATTTGGGATACATCCACTAAGAATCACTTGCTCGATTTTATTACAAGCCACCGCTCTCTCAATACAATACCTAGATCTGTTTGGAGCTATGCTCAAAAAAACTCTACAAAATTCACACCGAATTCAAAACACATCTGCAATGTTACATTATACCTACCATATGCATAATACCATATAAGTAGACAATCGCTAAGCAGTTTTACAAAACCGTGGGTATTAAAACCATGGGGCAAAACCATCCCAAAACCTATGGGTCAAAAAATATCGCCCATGTGAGAAAATCACGTTTCCCAATATATCGGGAATGTTTTCGGGGCAAAAAAATTTCAGGCACGTTAGCTAGAATGAGTTGCTTACCGCCATTACCAAGCTATTCCAACTCTCGGGTAAATAGCAAAAACTAATAAATCCCTAACTTCTTCATCAAATTCTATGAAACCAAAGTTATCATATTTACAACCGTATTAAAACCATTTAAATGATATGCTTTCTTGAACCATTGCAGGACATCTTCATATTAAACAACGTTTTAGTTAAAAATATCTTATTAGAGGCAAAGGGATTTTCATACAACTTCCTAATTCATCCATCAATTCTTTTGTAGTCTTTTCCTTTGAAACATTAAATAATACCGAATATGCAAGACACAACCGGATTGTCACAAGTTCCTTCCTATCTAGCAAATCCCATTCCGTATCCGTCATGCTCAAGGGTTTGTTCACCTTCTTAGACAACGGAATATAAATATCCTTCTGATAAAGGTAATCTTCCATCTGCATCTTCCAAAGATTGAAATTATGCCCATTGAATTTATCAACCCTAGATCTTCCATCATCTACCATAGCTCCCACTAAAAATAAAACTTTCCCTGTGATTCAAAACTTCAGAAAACCAAACCAGGCTATGATACAAATTGTTAGAAAATAAGGGATAAAATATGCGGAATAATCCCTCATAGAATCGCAACAATAGAAACTAATATGCATAAAATATTACAAATCTCAAATAAAATTGTAGAATAAAATAACACAACACAAAGAGACAATATTTAACGTGGTTCACCCAATTTGGGCTACGTCCACCAAGAATCACTTGCTCAGATTTTATTACAAGTCACCGCTCTCTCAATACAATACCCAAATCTTTTTGGAGCTATGGTCAACAAACTCTCTGATTTCACTCGAATTCAAAACATATCGAAATGTTACATTATACCTACCATATGGATAATACCATATAAATAGACAAGCTGCTTAAGCAGTTTTACAAAACCGTGGGTATTAAAACCATGGGCCAAAACCATCCCATAAACTTATGGGTCAAAAATCCCACCCATATGAGAAAATCACGTTTCCCGATATATCGGGAATGTTTTAAGGCCAAAACATTTATCAAACACATTAGCTAGAACCAAGTTTCTTACCGCCATTACAAGGCTATTCCAACTCTCGGGTAAAGACACTGAGAACTAATAAAACCCTAAAATCTTCATCAAATTCTATTGTAGCCGAAGCTAACATATTTACAACCATATTAAAATCATTTAAATAATCTGCTACTGAACCATTCTCAGAAATCTTCATATTAAATAACTTTTTCATTAAAAATATCTTGTTAGAGGCAGAGGGTTTTTCATACAACTTTCCTAACGCATCCATCAGTTCTTTTGTAGTCTTTTCCTTTGAAACATTAAATAATACCGAAGATGCTAGACATGGCAGATTATCCCAAGTGCCTTCCTAACTAGCAAATCCCATTACGCATCCATCATGTTTGAGGGTTTGTTCACCTTCTCATAAAGCGGAATATAAAGATCCTTCCGATAAAGGTAATCTTCCATCTACATCTTTCAAAGACTCAAATTCGCCCATTGAATTTATCAACCCTAGATATTCCATAATCTACCATAGCTCCCACTCGAGATAAAACTTTCCTGCGATTCAAAACTTCAAAGAAACCAAACTAGACTCGATATCAATTGTTAGAAAATAAGGGATAAAATATGCGGAATAATCCCTCACATAATTGCAATAAAGAGAAACTAATATGCGAGAAAATATTACAAATCTCAAATAAAATTACGAGAATAAAATAACACAACACAAAGAGACAAAGATTTAACGTGGTTCACCCAATTTGGGCTACGTCCACCAAGAATCACTTACTCATATTTTATTACAAGTCACCGCTCTCTCAAGTACACTACTTAGACCTGTTTGGATCTATGCTTAACAAACTCTATAGAATTCACACTTGAATTTGAAACACATCTCGCAATGTTACATTATACCTAACATATGCATAATACCATATAAGTAGACAATTGCTTAGCGGTTTTACAAAACCGTGGGTATCAAAACCATGGGCCAAAACCGTCCCATAAACCTATGGATTGAATATCCTACCCATATGCGAAAAGCATGTTTCCTAATATATCAGGAATGTCTTAAGCCCAAAACATTTATCGAGCACGTTAGCTATAACCAAGTTGCTTACCGCCATTACCGAGGTTATTCCAACTCTCGGGTAAAGAGCACAAAACTAATAAAGCCCTAACTTCTTCATCAAATTCTATTAAAATAGAAGATAACATATTTATAACCATATTAAAATCAATTAAATGATCTACTACTCTTGAACCATTCTCGAGACATCTTCATATTAAACAACTTCTTCATTAAAAATATCTTATTAGATGTAGAGGGTTTTTCATACAACTTCCTAATGCATCCATCAATAATTTTGTAGTCCTTTCCTTTGAAACATTAAATAATAACGATGATTCAAGACACAACCAGATTATACCAAGTGCGTTCCTATCAAGCAAATCCCATTCCGCATCTATCATGCTCGAGGGTTTGTTCACCTTCTCGAAAGTGGAATATAAAGATTCTTCCGATAAATGTATTTTCCATCCGCATCTTCCAAAGACTCAAATTCTACCCATTGAATTTATCAACCCTAGATCTTCCATCATCTACCATAGCTCCCACTCAAGATAAAACTTTCCCGTGATTCAAAACTTGATAAACCAAACTAGGCTATGATACAAATTGTTAGAAAATAAGGGATAAAATATGCGGAATAATCCCTCACAGAATCGTAACAATAGAAACTAATATGCAGAAAATATTACAAATCTCAAATAAAATTGTAGAATAAAATAACACAACACAAAGAGACAAGTATTTAATGTGGTTCACCCAATTTGGGCTACGTCCACCAAGAATCACTTGCTCAGATTTTATTACAAGCCACCACTCTCTCAATACAATACCAGATCTGTTTGGAGCTATGCTCAACAAACTCTATAGAATTCACACTGAATTCAAAACACATATGCAATGTTACATTATACCTACCATATGGATAAAACCATATAAGTAGACAACTACTTAAGCAGTTTTACAAAACCGTGGGTTTTAAAACCATGGGCCAAAACCATCCCATAAACTTATGGGTCAAAAATCCCACACATATGAGAAAAGCATGTTTCCCAATATATCAGAATGTTTTAAGGCCAAAACATTTATTAAGCACGTTAGCTCGAACCAAGTTTCTTACCGCCATTACCAGGCATTTCCAACTCTCAGGTAAAGAGCACAAAACTAATAAAGCCCTAAATTCTTCATCAAATTCTATTATAACCGAAGCTAGCATATTTACAACCGTATTAAAATCATTTAAATGATCTGCTACTAAACCATTCTCAGACATCTTCATATTAAACAACTTTTTCATTAAAAATATCTTATTAGAGGTAGAGGGTTTTTCATACAACTTCCCTAATGCATCCATCAGTTCTTTTGTAGTCTTTTCCTTTGAAACATTAAATAATACCGAAGATGCAAGACACATCTGGATTGTCCCAAGTGCCTTCCTATCCAGAAAATCCCATTCCGCATCCGTCATGCTCGAGGGTTTGTTCACCTTCTCAGATAGTGGAATATAAAGATCCTTCTGATAAAGGTAATCTTCCATCTGCATCTTCCAAAGACTGAAATTCTGCTCGTTGAATTTATCAACCCTAGATCTTCCATCATCGCCATAATTCCCACTCAAGATAAAACTTTTGCTGCATTTCAAAACATCACCAAACTAAACCAGGATTTGATACCAATTGTTAGAAAATAAGGAATAAAATATGCGTAATAATCCCTCACAGAATCACAATAGTAGAAACTAATATGCAAAAAATATTACAAATCTCAAATAAAATTACGAATAAAATAACACAATACAAAGAGACAATATTTAACGTGGTTCACCCAATTTGGGCTACGTCCACCAAGAATCACTTGCTCGATTTCATTACAAGCCACCTTTGCTCTCTTAATACAATACCTAGATCTGTTTGGAGCTATGCTCAATAAACTTTACAAAATTCACACCCAAATTCAAAACACATCTGCAATGTTACATTATACCTAACATATGCATAATACCATATAAGTAGACAATCGCTTAAGCATTTTTATAAAACCATGGATAATAACACCATGGGCCAAAACTTTCCCATAAACCTATGGGTCAAAATCCCGACCATATGAGAAAAACAAGTTTCCCGAGATATTAAGCATTTTTAAGGCCAAAAATTTATCGGGCATGTTAGCTAGAACTCGAGTTGCTTACCGCCATTATAGGGATATTCCAACTCTCGGGTAAAGAGAACAGAACAAATAAAGCCCTAACTTCTTCATCAAATTCTCTTATAACCGAAACTAGCATATTTACAACTATATAAAAATCATTTAAATGATCTGCTACTAAACCATTCTCATACATCTTCATATGAAAAAACTTTTTCATTAAAAATGTCTTATTAGAGGTATAGGGTTTTTCATACAACTTCCCTAATGCATCCATTAGTTCTTTTGTAATCCTTTCTTATGAAAAATTAAATAATACCGATGATACAAGACACGTACCGGATTGTACCAAGTGTCTTCCTATCCTGCAAATCCCAATCCGTATCCGTCATGCTCGAGTGTCTGCATTCACCTTCTCGGATAGCAGAATATAAATATCCTTCCGATAAAGGTAATCTTGCATCTGCATCTTCCAAAGACCGAAATTCTGCCCGTTGAATTTATCAAACCTAGATCTTCCATCATCGCCATAGCTCCCACTCAAGATAAAACTTTCCCTACGATTCAAAACTTCAGCAAACTAAACCAGGCTATGATACCAATTGTTATAAAATAAGGGATAAAATATGTGGAATAATCCCTCACATAATTGCAACAGTAGAAACTAATATGCGAGAAAACATTACAAATCTCAAATAAAATTACGAGAATAAAATAACACAACACAAATAGACAATATTTAACATGGTTCACCCAATTTGGGCTACGTCCACCAAGAATCACTTGCTCATATTTTATTACAAGTCACCACTCTCTCAGTACACTACCCAGATCTGTTTGGAGCTATGCTTAACAAACTCTATAGAATTCACACCCGAATTCAAAACACATCTCGCAATGTTACATTATACCTAACATATGCATAATACCATATAAGTAGACAAGCGCTAAGCAAGCAGCTTTACAAACCATGGGCATCAAAACCATGGGCCAAAACTATCCCATAAACCTATGGATTGAATATCGTGCCCATATGCGAAAAGAACGTTTCTGATATATCGGGAACGCGTCTTAAGCCTAAAACATTTATCGGGCACATTAGCTGCAACCAAGTTGATTACCGCCATTACAAGGTTATTCCAACTCTCAGGTAAAGAGCACAAAACTAATAAATCCCTAAGTTCTTCATCAAACTCTATTGTAACCGAAGCTAGCATATTTATAACTCGTATTAAAATCATTTAACAATCTGTTACTAAACTATTCTCGGACATCTTCGTATTAAACAACTTTTTCATTAAAATTATCTTATTAGATGCATAGAGTTTTCATACAACTTCCCTAATACATCCATTAGTTCTTTTGTAGTCTTTTCCTTTGAAACATTAAATAATACCAAAGATGCAAGACATAGCCGAATTGTCCCAAGTGCCTTCCTATCTAGTAAATCTCATTCCGCATCCATCATGCTCGAGGGTTTGTTCACCTTCTCAGAAATTAGAATATAAAGATCCTTCTGATAAAGGTAATCTTCCATCTGCATCTTCCAAAGACTCAAATTCTACCCATTGAATTTATCAACCCTAGATCTTCCATCATCTGTCATAGCTCCCACTCGAGATAAAACTTTCTGTGCAATTCAAAACTTCAACAAACCAAACCAAGCTCTAATACCAATTGTTAGAAAATAAGGGATAAAATATGCAGAATAATCCCTCACAGAATCACAACAGTAGAAACTAATATGCGAGAAAATGTTACAAATCTCAAATAAAATAACACAACGCAAAGAGACAAGTATTTAATGGGGTTCACCCAATTTGGGCTACGTCCACCAAGAATCACTTGCTCGATTTTATTTCAAGTCACAAATCTCTCAATACAATACCCGGATCTGTTTGGAGCTATGCTCAACAAACTCTACGGAATTCACACTTGAATTCAAAACATGTCTATGATGTTACATTATACCTACCATATGCATAATACCATATAAGTAGACACTGCTTAAGTAGTTTTACAAAACCGTGGGTATTAAAACCATGGGCCAAAACCGTCTCATAAACATATGGGTCAAAATCCCACCCATACGAGAAAAACACATTTCCTTATATATTGGGAACGTTTTAAGGCCAAAAATTTATCAAGCACATTAGTTGGAACTAAGTTGATTGCCACCATTTCGAGGCTATTCCAACTCTCAAGTAAAGAGCACACAACTAATAAAGCCCTAACTTCTTCATCAATTTCTATTATAACCAAAGCTAGCATATTTACAACCATATTAAAATCATTTAAATTATCTTCTACTGAACCATTCTCAGACATCTTCATATTAAACAACTTTTTCATTAAAAATATTTTATTAGAGGTAGAGGGTTTTTCATACAACTTCTCTAATGCATCCATCAGTTCTTTTGTAGTCTTTTCCTTTGAAACATTAAATAATACCGAAGATGCAAGACACACCGAATTGTCCCAAGTGCCTTCCTATCTAGCAAATCCCATTCCGCATCCGTCATGCTCGAGGGTTTGTTCACCTTCTCAGACAATGGAATATAAAGATCCTTCTGATAAAGGTAATCTTCCATCTGCATCTTCCAAAGACTGAAATTATTTCCATTGAATTTATCAACCCTAGATCTTCCATCATCTACCATAGCTCTTACTCAAGATAAAACTTTCCCTGCAATTCAAAACTTCAAAGCAAACCAAACCAGGATCGATACCAATTGTTAGACAATAAGGTATAAAATATGCGGAATAATCCCTCACATAATTGCAACAATAGAAACTAATATGCGAAAATATTACAAATCTCAAATAAAATTATAGAATAAAATAACACAACACAAAGAGACAAAGATTTAACATGGTTCACCCAATTTGGGCTACATCCACCAATAATAACTTCCTCATATTTTATTACAAGCCACCGCTCTCTCAATACAATACCTAGATCTATTTGGAGTTATGCTCAACAAACTCTACATAATTCACACCCAAATTCAAAACACATCTGCAATGTTACATTATACCTACCATATGCATAAAACCATATAAGTAGACAACTGCTTAAGTAGTTTTACAAAACCATGGGCCAAAACCGTCCCATAAACCTATGGGTCAAAAATCTCGCCCATATGAGAAAAGCATGTTTCCCAATATATCGAACAAGTTTTAAGGCCAAAAAATTTATCGGGCATGTTAGCTAGAACCGAGTTGCTTACTTTGCCATTACAAGGCTATTCAACTCTCAGGTAAAGAGAACAAAACTAATAAAGCCCTAACTTCTTCATCAAATTCTATTGTAACCAAAGCTAGCATATTTACAACCATATTAAAATCATTTAAATGATCTGCTACTAAACCATTCTCAGACATCTTCATATTAAACAACTTTTTCATTAAAAATATCTTATTAGAGGTAGAGGGTTTTTCATACAACTTACCTAATGCATCCATCAGTTCTTTTGTAGTCTTTTCCTTTGAAACATTAAATAATACCAAAGATGTAAGACACAGCCGAATTGTCCCAAGAGCCTTCCTATCCAGTAAATCCCATTCCGTATCTGTCATGCTCAAGGGTTTTTCATCTTCTTAGAGAGTAGAATATAAAGATACTTCGATAAAGGTAATCTTCCATCTGCATCTTCAAAAGATTGAAATTATGCCCATTGAATTTATCAACCCTAGATCTTCCATCATCTGCTATAGCTCCCACTCAAGATAAAACTTTCCCTATGATTCAAAACATCAGCAAACAAAACCAAGATGTGATACCAATTGTTAGAAAGTAAGGGATAAAATATGCGGAATAATCCCTCAAAGAATAGTAATAGTAGAAACTAATATGTAAAACATATTACAAATCTCAAATAAAATTACAGAGTAAAATAACACAACACAAAGAGACGAGTATTTAACGTGGTTCACCCGATTGGGCTATGTCCACCAAGAATCACTTGCAAAAATTTTATTACAAGCCATCACTCTCTCAATACAATACCCAGATCTGTTTCTAGCTATGCTCAACAAACTCTACAAAATTCACACGAATTCAAAACACATTTGTAATGTTACATTATAACTACCATATGCATAATACCATATAAGTAGACAACTCCTTAAGTAGTTTTACAAAACCGTGGGTATTAAAACCTTGGGTCAAAACCATCCCATAAACCTATGGGTCAAAAATCCTACCCATACGAGAAAATCACGTTTCCCGATATATCGAGGCATTTTTAAGGCCAAAAAATTTATCAAGCATGTTAGCTAGAACCGAGTTGCTTACCGCCATTACCAAGCTATTCCAACTCTCAGGTAAAGAGCACATAACTAATAAATCCCTAACTTCTTCATTAAATTCTATTGTAACCGAAGCTAGCATATTTACAACTGTATTAAAATCATTTAAATGATCTAATATTGAACCATTCTCAGACATCTTAATATTAAACAAATTTTTCATTAAAAATATCTTAATAGAGGTAGAGGGTTTTTCATACAACTTCCCTAATGCATCCATCGGTTTTTTTTTGTAGTCTTTTACTTTGAAACATTAAATAATACTAGAAGATGCAAGACATAGCTGGATTTTCCCAAGATCCTTCCTATCCGAAAATCCCATTCCACATCCATCATGCTCGAGGGTTTGTTCACCTTCTTATACAGAAGAATATAAAGATAATTTTGATAAAGGTGATCTTCCATCTAGATCTTCCAAAGACTAAAATTACGCTCGTTGAATTTATCAACCCTAGATCTTCCAAAATCTACCATAGCTCCCACTCAAGATAAAAAGTTCCTTGTGATTCAAAACTTTAGCAAACCAAACTAGGCTTTGATACCGATTGTTATAAAATAAGGGATAAAATATGCGGAATAATCCCTCATAGAATCGTAACAGTAGAAACTAATATGCAGAAAATATTACAAATCTCAAATAAAATTGCAAAATAAAATAACACAACATAAAGAGACAATATTTAATGTGGTTCAACTAATTTGGGCTACATCCACAAAGAATAACTTTCTCAAATTTTATTACAAGCCACCACTCTCTCAATACAATACCCATATCTATTTGGAGCTATACTCAACAAACTCTAAAAAATTCACACCCGAAACCAAAACACATCTGCAATGTTACATTATACCTACCATATACGTATTACCATATAAGTAGACAATCGCTTAAATATTTTTACAAAATTGTAGGTATTAAAATCATGGGCCAAAACCATCCCATAAACCTATGGGTGAAAATCCCACCCGCACGAGAAAAGCATGTTTCTCGGTATGTCGAGCACATTTTAAGGCCAAAATATTTATCGGGCACGTTAGCTAGAACCGAGTTGCTTCTTCGCCATTACAGGCTATTCAACTCTCAAGTAATGAGCACAAAACTAATAAAGCCCTAACTTTTTCATCAAATTCTATCAGAACTTAGAAGCTAGCATATTTACAACCATATTAAAATCATTTAAGCAATATGTTAATAAACCATTCTCGGACATCTTCATATTAAACAAATATTTCAATAAAAATATCTTACTAGAGCGAGAGGGTTTTTCATACAACTTCCTAATGCATCCATCGGTTCTTTTGTAGTCATTTCCTTTGAAAGCTTGATAAATAATACGAAAGATTCAAGACACTGATTGGATTGTTCCAAATGCCTTCCTATCCATAAAATCCCATTCCGTATCCGTCATGCTCGAGGGTTTGTTCACCTTCTCAAAGCAGCCGAGAATATAAAGATCCTTTTGATAAAGGTAATCTTCCATCTACATCTTCCAAAGAATGAAATTATGCCCATTGAATTTATCAACCTTAGATCTTCCATCATCTTCCATAGCTTCCACTCAAGATAAAACTTTCCCTACGATTCAAAAATTCAACAAACCAAACCAAACTCTAATACCTATTGTTAGAAAATAAGGGATAAAATATGCAGAATAATACCTCACAAAATCACAACAGTAGAAACTAATATGCAGAAAATATTACAAATCTCTAATAAAATTACAGAATAAAATAACACAACACAAAGAGATAATATTTAACGTGGTTCACCCAATTTTGGCTACATCCACCAAGAATCACTTCCTCAAATTTTATTACAAGCCACCGCTCTCTCAATACAATACCCAGATCTGTTTGGAGCTATGCTCAAAAAACTTTATAGAATTCACACCCGAATTCAAAACACATCTATAATGTTACATTATACCTACCATATGAGCAGAGACAACTACTTAAGCAGTTTTACAAAATCGTGGGTATTAAAACCATGGGCCAAAACCGTCCCATAAACCTATGGGTCAAAAATCCCGCCCATACGAGAAAAACACATTTCTCGATATATCAGGCATGTTTTAAGGCCAAAAAAATTTATCAAGGCACGTTAGTTGGAACCAAGTTTCTTACCGCCATTACTAGGATATTCAACCCTCAAATAAAGAGCACAAAACTAATAAAGCCCTAACTTCTTCATCAAATTCTATTGAATCGAAGCTAGCATATTTACATTTGCATTAAAATCATTTAACTAATCGCTACTAAACCATTCTCGAGACATCTTCATATTAAACAACTTCTTCGTTAAAAATATCTTATTAGAGGTAGAGGGTTTTTCATACAACTTCCCTAATGCATCCATCAGTTCTTTTGTAGTCTTTTCCTTTGAAACATTAAATAATACCGAAGATGCAAGACATAGCCGGATTGTCCCAAGTGCCTTCCTATCTAGCAAATCCCATTCCGCATCCATCATGCTCAAGGGTTTGTTCACCTTCTCAGATAGTAGAATATAAAGATCCTTCTGATAAAGGTAATCTTCCATCTGCATCTTCCAAAGATTGAAATTCTGCTCGTTGAATTTATCAACCCTAGATCTTCCATCATCTGTCATAGCTCCCACTCAAGATAAAACTTTCCTTGCGATTCAAAACTTCAACAAACCAAACCAGGCTCTGATACCAATTGTTAGAAAATAAGGGATAAAATATGTGGAATAATCCCTCACAAAATCGCAATAGTAGAAACTAATATGCCGAAATTATTACAAATCTCAAATAAAATTGTAGAATAAAATAACACAACACAAAGAGACAATATTTAACATGGTTCACCCAATTTGGGCTACATCCACCAAGAATCATTTGCTTAGATTTTATTACAAGCCGTTTCTCTCTCAATACAATACCAGATCTGTTTGGAGCTATGCTCAACAAACTCTACTGAAATTCACACCTTAATTCAAAACACATCTATGCAATGTTACATTATACCTACCATATGCATAATAACATATAAGTAGACAATTGCTTAAACAGTTTTACAAAACCGTGGGTATTAAAAGCATGGGCTGAAACCATCCCATAAACCTATGGGTAAAAATCCCACCCATTCAAGAAAAGCACGTTTCCCGATATATCGGGCATGTTTTAAGGCAAAAAAATTTATCGGGCATGTTAGCTGGAACCGAGTTTCTTCTTGCCATTACTAAGCTATTCCAACTCTTAGGTAAAGTGCCTGAGAACTAATAAAGTCCTAACGTTTTCATCAAATTCTATTATAATGAAACTAGCATATTTACAACCGTATTAAAATCATTTAAATGATCTACTACTTGAACTATTCTCAAACATCTTCATATTAAACAAATTTTTCATTAAAAATATCTTATTAGAGGAAGAGGGTATTCATATAATTTCCCTAATGCATCCATCAGTTCTTTTGTAGTCTTTTTCTTTGAAACATTAAATAATACCGAAGATGCAAGACATAGCCGGATTGTCCCAAGTGCCTTTCTATCCAAAAATCCCCATTACGCATCTATGGTGCTCGATGGTTTGTTCACCTTCTCGGGCAATGAAATATAAAGATACCTTTTTTATAAAGGTAATCTTCCATCTGCATCTTCAAAGATTGAAATTTTGCCCTATGATTTTATCAACCCTAGATCTTCCATCATCTGTCATAGCTCCCACTCACGATAAAACTTTCCTGTGATTCAAAACTTTAGAAAACCAAACCAGACTCGATACCAATTGCTAAAAATAAGCGATAAAATAAGCGAATAATCCCTCACATAATCGTAATAGTAGAAACTAATATGCAAAAATTATTACAAATCTCAAATAAAATTATAGAATAAAATAACACAACACAAAGAAAACAGTATTTAATATGGATCACCCAATTTGGGCTACGTCCACCAAGAATCACTTACTCGGATTTTATTACAAGCCTTTGCTCTCTCTCAATACAATACCAGATCTGTTTGGAGCTATGCTCAACAAACTCTATAAATTCACATCTAAATTCAAAACATATCTGAAATGTTACATTATACCTACCATATATATAATACCATATAAGTAGACAATTGCTTAAGTAGGTTTACAAAACTATGGGTATAAAAACCATGGGCCAAAACTGTCCCATAAACCTATGGGTCAAAAATCTTGCCCATATGAGAAAAGCACGTTTCCCGAACCCGGCGAAACAAGCTGTGGAAAGTGTACAATAATCTTAGTGAACAGTCTTCAACACTTTCTCACATAAAAAAGGTTCCACGACCTAACATAAACCCACTTTTATCGAAACCTTTACATAATCTAGGATATCCTTAGTTCCTTATGGATTAGGCCTTCTAACATATAGATTGATTATGCTCTTCCTTTTCACTCTTGGTTTTGTCTTCATAATTTTCAGTTGTATCACTTTGTGCCATTTCCTTCCATTTTCTATGCTTGTAAATTCAATCCTAAAATCTCTAGCCTTTATGCTAACATTGGACACTATCACTTTAGCTAGGTCCATGTTAATGCTTTACAAATATGTAAGGATATTTATGTTGATCCTACACACCACTTGAATTATACACCCCTCATTTATTTGGATTACAATATGAGGTCACCCCTATTACTTATCTGTTCCATACATGTTTTCATTCACATTTAGTAGTTACCACTACTAATGTTATCACTACACACAACACTAAGAATCCCCGGGGAAATAACTATCTTGACCTCAACCTACATTTCCTATTAAGAATCCTAATGCACCCTCTAAGGAGTATGATCTATTGAAACAACTTAATAATAATCTTGCTAAGATTTATCTTTAGATCTCCTTTAAAAATCCCATGTACATATAATGACATATTGCAAAATACCTTGAGTTATTTTACCTTGCCTAATAATTCTTAACCAACTGATTTTACCTCTCTTATGGACAACTTTAGGGCACTCCAAAAGGTTATCACCTTTAACGCTACTAATGTACCTCCTATCTCTAGTTCCGATACATGACCACCTCTTTTATCACGCACATGTCCAAAGCTTCCTCATTAAGCATGTTTTACTTGATAATGTTTTTACCTTAATGTATTTCCTAAGTCTCTACTTTGTAAATGGGTCTTTCTTCTAGTGTAATTGATGTTATTATTACTATTGTTCATGGCTTCAATAACATTACATGATCTACATTAGGCACAATCACTTTGGATATTTTTTTTGGTCATAAGTTATTACCAGAACCTTTTACATCATTGATAATGACCTTCACTATAATATGTTGTTGGGTCACCCTTGGATACTTGTCATGCAAGTTTTTCTATCTACTTTCCATCATCGTGTCAAATTTCTTCATAATGGCACTAAACACACTATAGCTGTCGATCCTGACCCCTTTCAATATTGTCAAATTAATATGTCAAATCCATAACTTCCTTCTATCACTCCTCCATTGCAACCCACCCATGTGGATAAATTGGGCACATATGTTGTTGGTGAAACCAATTACCACCTTGATCTTACTCCATCTGCATATATTGATTTGACCATATATCTTAGTATGCATCCCTCATCTTCCATTACTCTCTCATAGCTAACGTTTATGCTTGACCTATTGAAAGGTGCTATCCACAAATGAAATGCATTTGATTACTCTATTGATAGTGATATTAACACCATTTCCCTCACCAATTACATTTTACATAACCTCATTTTTAATCCAATCGATGAAGATGAATCTATGTTTCATTCTCTCTTTATTTCCAATAGGCTTGGGCATTCTCGGTTTCAAGATAGTATATCTAATTCTAACACTACCGACCCTAGTCTTTTCAATAATCTTATAACTCTATTATAACTAGTTGTCAATATATTGAATTCTTTACCACACATGCATGTTATTACAATCATGGCCCATATCGAAACACCACACCAATTTTTACCTAATTTATTTGATTGAGGCCTCATTTCACCTTCCAAACATTATTGCTCTACTCAAAACCAGCCTAATATCCTTTTTTCCTATCATAATATTTTTGGACATGATACGATCATAGTGAATTTTTGAACAACATAATCAATAGTCTCGAGCATGTGGACATATCATTCTATTACCTACCATAGTACCTTCCCCCACATAATATCCTTCTTCCAATTCTCCCACCTCAAGTGTACTTCCACATTTTGATACCTTTACTAGCACTATTTACATTCATGATCACTAATTTCCACATGTTTTGTTTAATTTGCATACAAAAAAGAATGACTACACCTATGAGGTCTCACATACTTCAAGTCTTACACCCTCCAACATCACACCCCTTCTCACACATTCTAAAAACTTTCAGGGGTTACATCATTCTTTGATTTCTTTTTACCTCCACATTATCACCACCAAAGTTTGTGTCTCTTTTAGTCCCCAACCGACACCATTGGATTTTAGATGATCTTAGTTTCTAGATATATTTGGCACCCTCATCTCGCATAACTCTAGTGTTACCTTTCCTTTACTTACCGACATAGATATTATTTTTAATGATCATTCTCTTCATTATCAATCCAATAGGTTACATTGGCTTTATACTATGACTTCTCAAGTCCCTCCTTATAAAGATGAAAAATACAACACAACCTTACACCAATTTTGTGAAACTAGATTGTTCTTAGTCTCCCAATGTAAAAATATTCACATCATGGTAGACCTAAGACATGTTATGTTTTATCCCAACACCAAATATATCTTAGATGATACCCAATAACTTTTATGTTACCCATATTGTTTTACATAACTATGCATTCCAATAATACAAAAATTAAGATATTTGTAGACATACAAAAATTGGACCTATGCATCTTACTTGAGTTGTTAGCACCTTGCATTATACGTGTTTTCTATTAATTTGGAATGATAAATAGTATGTCTTCTTCTTTACACACATGAAATCACTTGTTAATGTAACACATCTTTGTTATCCTTCTCAAATAGGATTTTTCCCTCCAAATTAAACATATGCCTTCAATGATTTAAATGTACAAACTAACATTTAAATCTAGCATCAAATAATTACAATTCTTCAGATAAAAAATAAATCACACATGAGCATAGGCATGGGTCAACTAGATCCTACTTGATCCCCCATAAGGTGACCTTTCGAGTTATTTGTAAAGTATACTTATTTGTACCCTTAGCATTGATTTTCAAGTGTTTGTTCAAAGTGTCTACTTGGGGTTCAGTCAATCGAATCCCATCCAACATCACACACTTAGTTAGAACTAGGTGAACCTAACAGTGTACTACCATACACTACTTCGGCCAAATTTTATGAGTCACATGCATTGCATGCGTTGTTTCATGATGGCATAGTTGTCAATAGAGACATGTCCCATCACCATGTCACTTGGTTCTATTATCATAATTGAATCAATTAATTAAAATTAATTTAATTCCAAGTTATACAAAGGTGAAAACTTGTTCACCCTGATACGTTGGACACGTCTGTGCCAACTTAGGTTGCCTATGGGAGAGAAAGAGTTCACGCAATGACTTGCATCATCACATAATCTATTTTCCCCATTGCCAACATAATTTGTACCGAGGTATTCATTTGATAGGAAAACAACCTTCGCAACTTAGCATAACTCTAATTCTTATATATTACGACATACATAATAAATGGAGCACGAGGGACAACTTGGGATACCTGTTGTATGGAAGTATTCAAATAATGACATGTGTCATTCGATGAATCCCGATCTACATCAGCCATCGAAAGTTGGTCTACCATGACCTATGTATTAGGAATGTCATACTTATTTCATTAAATTGAATAAGTTTTTACTGACAAGATCTAATTTCATTACGCAACAATACAATATCCATCTAAGATTCGAACCTAAGGTCCATAACTTAGTTTCGTTAAATATGCGTAACCAATGCATAAGCTTACTCTTGAACTTAAATTAACCATGGCTATCTTAATTAGGAAAAAAAATTGTTTTATTCTGTAGTCCTAAATTTCCCATTTATGACAATCTTGTTAAGTTGCTTAAGTATATATTTACTTCATCTTATCAACATATTATAATACATATAATCATAACAACATTAAATTATTTACATAAGACTATGTAATAATTATTCCTACCTATTAACCATAATAGGTTGATTTCATTTAGATAACTAAGGAATAATTATCCAATTTAGTTATCCTTTATTGTATCAACCATTTATATTCCAATATCTTAAATCCATTAAATTCACTAAAGATAATATACTTTCATATATATTAAACTATGAAGTTCCTATAAGCATCATAATACATAATTTAATTCATCAAAAGAATTAGTAAGTCATTCTGAATTACATATTTTGATATCATAATGGTTCAAAATCAACTCACGTAATAAACATAACCTTTATTACAATAATAATATCCAAAATGGATTACAGAATTTATACTTATTTTTCACAAGCATTATTACAAAACCTTGGAGGATAATCTAACTCCTCATAGAATTAAGATGTAGAGCGTAAAATCGCTCTTTTAATCAACCAATAAATGTATACAATTTTTCATCATAATCATAAATGAATCAAGTAAACCATTTTAAAATCATTCGCCATATCAGACCTAAATTTTGCAATCTATAAAATGTTAAGAAATTTTTAGTTCGAAAGAACTAGCATGGAAAAGTTATATCATCTAATATTTACAATTTATAGCATTGAATTATTGCAATGAAGATAATCTTCATAAATTGAAATCATAAAAGATACAACTTATCTTTTCTTCCTTTTTCTTCATACATAAATCATTAAGAAGACAATTGATTATCCATTTCAAATCAATATAAAAATAATTCAGATTGCAAAGAAATACAACTGTCAAATGTTTACATAACTTCCACTCATGTCTGATATACCCATAAGGGCTATATAAAATATTAAACAAGTATTTTATATTTAGAACATACATTCGTGTTCATATCATTTTGCATAATAATAAAATGAATTAGATATAGCCATACAACCTACTTGTTATATAACAATTTATAAAAAGGGTGTAGAATATAATGATAAATGATTACACCTTATAATAATATTATTAATAATCTATTATAATCAGATAATATTAAAATTATTCAACTTAATAATTTAATATTATCTCATTTAATCATTTATTGATAGATTATTAATATCCAATAATAAGACACATATTCTACCAAATATTATAATAATGTGAGCATTATTAACTAATTTTATTTTATCAAACAATGCAATTATAGTTCTTCCATTTACCTTCACTTCAACAAAACAACCTTAAATTTTCTGAAGGATAAACATGTATTCGAACCAAGATAAGTCAAAACCCATAAACCATCACTAATCGTAGATGGTAAACAAAGCTGCATTGATCACCCTGTGGTCTAAAGAAAGAAACAACGACCACACTTATGACAAGGTTCACATTTCTTCACCATTCAGTGATATACTCAAAACAGAACTGAATCGACCGTAAATGGTCTAAGACATAACTTCACCCTATACAGTGGAGTTAATTCAAATGAAAGCTACCTCGACCACTAAGTGGTATTAAAAACAATTCATAAATAAAAATGATAAGGATGGACGAAACATCCCAGGTTTATATCAACCTATGTAATAGCTTAGTCCATAATGGAAACAAAAATAATGCTAACTCAAGATAGTGGTGACCAAGTCGTAGAAAACTTCTTTAAAGAATCGAAAAGGTATACCTAGAATCCATATAACAATGTCATTCAAACGACATGCTGCATGAAGGAGAGATGCTTCTCCAAAACAAGATTACACGGCCATTACGTACAACCAAAATATTGTCTCGAAAAATATATAATGAAAAACATACTAACTATGATTCTACAAGAATCAATACTGTCAAGAATGCCCAAAAAAAGAGTAGAAACCATACAATGAAACAAGGTATGTTATCGAGCTCAAGCTCATTAAAAAAATCCTCATGGTATGTATACATACTTGTACTAATCAATACATCGACTCCACCCCAGATGGGTGTTCATTTAACTATTTAAACGATACCCAATTCTCATAAAATAAACAAGTAACATGTAAATGCATATTCACAATTTGGAGAGAAAATAAACCAACAACAATAAGGCCACATGAGTGTACGAACAAAACACATTAACCCATGCATTCATTCCTTTATGATATGGTAAAACCCATAATCATTATTACATCAAAATTGTATTTAGATAACAACAACCGTATATAGCTCGTATATGGAAACAAAGTAAATATTTACATTCAAAGCTTAAACAATCACATATAATGCATCTAGGTCCTAGCTTATCCAAACAGGTTTGTGTACTATAGAAATCCACAGACGTGAAGGTGAATCGATCACACATAAGAATTCACATACCTAGATACCATTTTCATTAAGATAATTTAATGCTAAAAATGAAAAAGATGAGAGAGAGACAAATTTCATTCGATAACCCATGAAAGTTCCTTCCAAAAGCCTTTTCGTAAGTTAAAAAATTAGAACAAACAAGAATTAAGAGTTGTTTAGCTTCCCTTTAACCATATCCCAAAAATGAAACCCCCCATCCTTCTCACATCACTTCCACTCCTTTATTAACAAATAAAATAAGTCCTCAAATAAATGAATTCAACTGTTAAAAGAAAGGAAACCCCATATTAGCTTAACTAGAAAATATCTCCTCTCTTCACATGCAGAGGCTATGTAATGTGGAGTTCAACAATTCCCTCATAAATAAAATAATAAAACAATAATGCATGCACATACCAAATGGCCATGCCCAAATTTTCCCAACTGGAATCCCCAACAATGAAATGATACCAAACCATTCATGTGGTTAGCTTCCCATGGAAGCTTCACGTTGATTGAGAAGTTGTCTAATGAGCATTAACTACCATAAATATTTATAGTGCCATGTAAGTGGCTTCATTCATGTTTTTCTATTGCCCTCCATTTCTTCCTTCATATTTGGTGAGATAGTGAGGAGTTTATAATTCTTTTTTTTATCTATGATTAATAATTCGCATGGTCGAGTTTGAATATTAACTTTTCTTAGTAAGTGAAATCAACAATGCATTAATCAATATATTTAATAATGTTTGGTGGGTATTATAACCCTCAATTTAGCAATTCAACTTATTGAATATGGTTTAATTCATGTTGCCACCAAAAATAAAAACAAATTATTAAATATTCACTAAGGATTATGGTTGGAGACCATATATTTTATTACTAAGGTGAGGTCAAAAGACCTTATTCCAAACAATGAAACATAATGCAACTTAAATTATCATTCAATAGTGTGTCTTAAGACCACTAATATACTTAACAATATAATGTCCTCCAACATGGTCTTAGACCATCTTCAAAATAGTTAACAATAGTTTTGATATCAAGTATAATCAATAGCGATCAAATCCCAATGATATATAGGTGCCAAGGGTATAAATAAGATCATGCAATGTCTAATACTCAATGTCAATCCAATGATCAGGTTGTAAATAACAATCACAACAATGACCTCTTATCAAGGAGTCATAATCGGCCAAAGATCAAATTTAATACAAATAAGTTTATATAAGCTATAGGAATCCCACAAATCATCCATCATAAATCGTAAAGCAAGTTCAACTTTATAAAAAGTCATTATCAAAAACAAGATAGGTATTATAGCCCGCGTGTACCTATTTTACTTAATCACAATCAACAAGGTAAGGTGCTTAATAATTACCCTTTATTGGTACAAAAATCAATAGTAAATCATATACTATAGTCATCATACCCAGAGAGGTAAGTACATATAACATTAAGAAAACAAGAATACGTCGTAAATGCTAAGAACTTTATGAATGCTGAAATGAGTGTTGTTGCATGGTTGCACATGCAATTGAACAAGTGTATATCCTTTGTAGGGCATGCCGCATGTGTGATAGTCATATGCATAGCTTATGTAACATCGGGGTTTACTCCCCTTGTCTTTGTAAATCGTTCATCATTTATGACTTACCCTAATGAAAACCTAGACTAAAATTATGAGGATATGACATACTTCCCCCTTAATGAATCATTGTCTCGATGATTTTTACTTATTAAAGCAAAATTAGATTAATCAAAACTTAGAATTTTATCCAATAGCTAAGGAGAACAATCATCATTTTCCAAAAACTACAAATTTCCAAGTCGCACTCAAATTTATTGGTGTAATAACCTTTCAACTAGCAAAAATGTCACATAGTTAAAAAACATGACATAATTTTGTCATTACATCTAGTCATATCATACAATATTATAATTTAATATATAATAAAGATAGTAAAAAACAATCCAATATCACATAAACAAATAATGAAAAAATTATTAATTTTTTTAACATCACCGTGTCTTCAAAACCATTTTACTTCATTCTTAACCTTGTCTTTCCAAACTTTTCCTTGTGCAATTTCTAATTTCTTTGAAAAAAAACAACATTTTTTAATAAAAACTTAGCCAACAATTTATTCATCCCCATAAGAACACAATATGCCGCATAATTAATTCCTTCCACATATTGTTCACTTAAAAAAAAATTGAAAATAAGGATTGCCAATTTATTTTGAGATAATTTTCCAGCCAACATTGCCACCTTGCATTTACGTCACATTGTGAGAAGGTATATTTCGGTTCCAATTTTCCCTGAAGCTTTCTTAGTTTTCATTTACTCAAGTATTGGAAGTCATACATTATGACAACAAGTTCACATGGTGGAGAGCATAGTCCTATTCATGCTCTTCAATTTTATACTTTGAATGTAGTATCCACATTATTTTAGAAGTCTTCCACCCAATCACCTGCATAAGGAAGTCTCATTACCTTGGTGGAATTCCTATTGGGATCCCAAACCTTCCGTACAAGTGTTGTTGTAAGTCTATTAACAACATAAGAAATGACATTTCTATTTGCCAACTTTCTAAACCACTTTCCATACCACTATTTTTTAAACAACATATCCTTGAACATGTATACTTGATTCTTTCAACCTCTTATAAGTAGTTTATCCATACCTACTTCAATCGGTTGAAATTTTATTCAATTTTAAATTAATGATCATAAATATCATGAGGTGATCCTTACCTCTAGACAAATTTTAGTCATTCAGCCTGTTACAACTAAGTAAGCCTTAATTTGTAACATCCCATGAAGGTTGCATTCATACAAGAATTAAATAATTCCTTATTAAATTTCAAAGGATCAAACATCCTTACTATATTGAAATCAATATAGTTCTAAAATCACTTTTTCAAATAACAATGATCTCTTACAACATCTTCAATATAATTTATTACCCAAGCCAAACATCACTGGATAACTACATTCAAATCCTAAAGGGATTTTATATTCATTAAGTCACCTTTCTCCTGTTAGGTGATCTTAATTTTCTTCCATTTCTTAATGGTACTTTATTTTATATAAAATGCTTCTATATATGGATAACATTCATGGTTTTATTCCTAAGTAGATGTTGATCTTAATACTTAAATATGCCAACATCATCAACTAATTTATCAAAAGGATCACCATCTAGAAAGTCGAACTGCATTCTTCATTTAACAATGTCTTTTCAATATCCAAAAATCCCAACCAACCTAGGGTATTACACATTAGATTTATGTACACAAGTTCAATTATTTGATTCATCCTTAGTTAGGCAATCATTCAAAAAATATACTAGAACATCAATGGAACAAAAACTTCATATCTTCACAAACTCATACCGAAGCTTTCTTAACTATTTCTTTTCCATTCCAACCAAGTGATCCTAATATTCTCTCAACTGATTTCTATTACCCCCATAACAAATAGAATAACATATATTTTCCCAAGAAGACACAAGTCATGGTAAAAAGAGATCCTCTACCTACTATGAAGGAAAGACTGTTAAAGAACATTCCACCCCTTCTGACAAGCACAACTTTCACCTAGGAAATATCAATTGATTTTTGCAGCCCCACTTTCCCCAACCTAAGTTGTAAAGTGATACAGATTGTTGTAAAATCCAATTGTGTCTACTATTTAAAGAGTATAATATTTTAGATACAAGGATATCATTCTTAACTCGTGGTCTAAAACATTTTAGTTAAGTTTTCTCAACTAAAAACATTACCCCTTTCATTATCAATTCTCAATAGGAATATGCAATAATGGTAATGTTAAACTTTTGTAACTTGGTATCAATTATACAAATGATCATAAACAATGATATATATTATTGTTAGGTTAAAAAAGGTATACAAGTCATAATATATTATTACTTTTCATAAGAAAAAAAGTAATTGTTCATACCACTGAACTTATTTGACTACACGGTGAGTTACTATATCCTCACACAGTTGATCTTGTTATCAACAAACTTAGTTCATAAAGTCATAGGATTAATTCCATATCTTATCAATAAATTTGTGCCATATAAGGCTATCAAAGAATAAATTATATAAATAACTTCCATTCCAATTTGGAACTCCAAATGATCACATTTATATTTATATATATTAATTAGATTATCATCCATAATCTTCTCACATAACAAAAATATATAATTACTATCCACATACTTTATTTTATTGGGTATTCAAAGCACCTATCCAAAACCTAGAAAGATTTTCATCCCAGTTCCAAAATGTATCAAAATTGGTTTATAACCAATAATAAAATAAGCTAAACATGCATAATCAGTCCCAGATATACACCCCATTGATTAAGCATTCATAATCCCAAAATCAGAACTCATGTATCCATTTGACTCGGTTCGAACCAATTGGCACTCGAACCAAACTTAGGAAAAATAACCATGGATATAGAGAAAATTGTTATATAAGTAAGTATATTCTTTTCTTAGAGTACAAATTATCATGCAGTCCCACATATAATTTAATGACATATTTGTATTGTAACCTTAATGGGTTTCTAGCCTATCAATCAAAGGTGAATATACAAGCTTATGTTGATGAAATAAATTCCCAAATCATACACTTATCCACATGATAAGGCAGCCATAGTTTTATTTACCAATCTATTTCAAATTTGACAACAAATTCTTAATTAGGTTAGTCCATGTTATCTAATTATTACAAGATTGTGTTGACGAAATAAATTATCAAATCATACACTTATCATAAAACGATAAGGACTCCATAGTTTTATTTCAACCACCTATTTCAAATTCGACATAAAATTCTTGATGAGGTTAGTCCATGTTATCTAATGATTAGATAGTCATTAGTTTGATCCTTAAGACTTTAAATGTGACTTATGATATTAGATCATTTCAAATTTTGTTTTTTTTAAATCATTAAAAATCAATCTTATGTTTATAAGAGAAATTTTCTTTCTTCTATGCCATGTATGCTTGTTAATTTATTCATACCTCCAAGGTATCTAATGGTTCCCGAACCAATATCTCATTGATTTACTTGAACAATATTTATTATCCATTATATGTTAAGATTTTAAAGATTTCAATTCCAACTTCAAATACCATGATGAATCTAAGACAATGTCAATGTTGTATTGACAAACAAAAGAGTACCATTTTAACCAAATTTCATGTCATATGGTAAGGAAAAATCAGATTTCAATTTTTTTTTTAGCTAATCACTAAATACAATTAATTTGGCTATGTTGATATCAATTTTTTTTTTTCAACAGCAACAAGAAGATTCTACCTAACTTTACGATATATCTAGTAGGAAACTTGTTTCTTCTTTTTTAGATTATTAGACAACACAATTTTTTTCTTCTCCTTGCTGAAAATTACAGCAAGTTCAAGTATTGTTTTCATCTTGGTAGTCCACACTTTCTAGCATTATCACCACATTTTCCAAATTTACGGGTAAAGAAGAGTTAACACTCTTATTATATTCTCATATTATGAGTTATAATTTAACTGCATATTATGTTCTATCCTTTTAGCTCTTACGAACTCGCATCACAGTAGACAGTCCATGTTTTCTACTTCATCTACCCTATTTGGGTTTTTATTTAATATTGGATTTAAGTTCCAAATCTACCATCAAGGTAGTTCAACAATCAAACAACTTCTCTTGTTGATTGTCATCAATCAATTCAAGTTATTTACTTGGCTTATCATTTTCACACTCAACTGTTGCTTCAAGCAACTTTTAGTTTTTGTGTTATGAAGGAATGTTAGAGTTTTATCTAACTTATTTAACACCGAACCTACAACATAATCTGATCGGTTCATTCTCCACGGTTCATCCTTCACATATCCATTGCTTTTAATTAACAATTTTTAAGATATCCAGTTAGCTTAAGGACCCAATTAGTCTAAGAGTTGCAACCTTCAAATCTTGATACAAAAATGTAACACCTCTTTGTTACGCTTCTCAAGTAGGAATTTTTTTTTTCCCAAATTAAACATATGCCTTGATGATTTAAATGTACAAACTAACATTTAAATCCAATATCAAATTATTGAAATTCTTTAGATAACAAATCAATTAAAAGTGTGCATATGCATGGGTCAACTAGATCCTACTCGATCCCCCATAAGGTGCTCTTTCAAGTTAATACACAAAGTATACTTGTTAGTTCCTTCTCGACATTGATTTTAAATTGTTTGTTCAAAATGTCTACCTAGGGTTTAGTTAATCGAATCCCATCCAACATCGCACACTTAGTTAGAACTAGGTGAACCTGACAATGTACTACCATACACTACTTTGGCCAAATTTTATGAGTCATGCATTACATGCTCTATTTCATGATGATGACACACTCTTGATTAGAAACATGTTCCATCACCATGTCACTTGGTTCCATTATCATAATTGAATCGTTAATTAAAATTAATTTAATTCCAAGTTATACAAAGGTGTAACCTTGTTCACCTTATACATTGGACACATATGTGCCAACTTAGGTAGCCTATGGGAGAGAAAGAGTTCACATGATAAACTATGTCATCACATAATATATTTCTCCTATCCATAGCCAACATAACTTAATACCAAGGTATTAATTTGATAGGAAAACAACCTTCATAACTTAGCATAACTCTAATTCTTATAGATTATGACATACATAATAAATGGAGCTCAAGGAAAACTTGGGATACCTAATTTATGGAAGTATTCAAAGAATGACATGCGTCATTCGATGAATCCCACTCTACATCAGCCCTCAAAGTTGGCTGCCTGTGCATGACCCATGCATTAGGAATGTCATACTTATTTCATTAAATTGAATAAGTTTTACGACATGTCTGATTTCATTACGCAACAATACAATATCACATCTAGGATTCGAACCTAAGGTCCACAACTTAGTTTCCTTAAATATGTGTAATCAATACATAATATTACTCTTGAACTTAAATTAACCATTGCAATCTTAATTAGGACAACAATATGTTTTATTACGTAGTCCTAAATTTCCCATTTACGAAAATGTCGTTAAGTTGCTTAAGTATAGATTTACTTCATCTTATCAACAAATTATAATACATATAATCATAACAACATTAAATTATTTACATAAGACTATGTAATAATTAGTCCTACCTATTAACCATAATAGGTTGATTTCATTTAGATAACTAAGGAATAATAATCCAATTTAGTTATCCTTTAGTTTATCAATCATTTATATTCCAATAGCTTAAATCCATTAAAGTCACTAAAGCTATTATACTTTCATATATATTAAACTATCAAGTTCCTATGAGCATCATAATACAGAACTTAATTCATTAAATCATAATTAGTAATTCATTTTGAATTACGTCTTTTGATATCAAAATGGTTCAAAATCAACTCGGGTAACAAATATAACCTTTATTATAATAATAATATCAAAATGGATTACAAAATGTATACTTCTTTTTCAAAACATTATTACAAAACCTTGGAGGATAATCTAACTCCTCATAGAATTAAGATGAAAAGCGTAAACTTGCTCTTTGAATCATCCCAGAAATTTATAGATTTTTTCATCGTAATCATAAATGAATCAAGTAAACCATTTTAAAATCATCGCCATATTAGACCTAAATTTTGCAATCTATAAAATGTTAGGCAACTATCGATTCAAAAAGAAGCATGCATGCAAAAATTCTATCATCTATTCTTTACAATTTATAGCATTGAATTATTGCAATGAACATAATCTTCATAAACTAAAATCATAAAATATACAAATTATCCTTTCTTCATTTTATTTCATACATAAATCATTAAGAAGACAATTGACTATCTATCTCAAATCAATATAAAAATAATTGATTGGAAAGAAATACAATTGTCAAATGTTTATATAACTTCCACTCATGTCCGATATCCTCGTAAGGGGCTATATAAAATATCAAATAAGTATTTTATATTAGAACATACATTTGTGTTCATATATTTTTACATAATAATAAAATGAATTAGATATAGCCATACAACCTACTCATTATATAAAAGTTTATAAAAAGGTTTAGAATATAATGATAAATGATTACACCTATATATATTATTATTAATAATCTATTATATAATCAGATATTATTAAAATTATTCAACTTAATAATTTAATAGTATCTCAATTAATCATTTACCGATATATTATTAATCTCCAATAACATGATACATATTCTACCAAAGATTATAACAATGTGAGCATTATTAAGTAATAATATTTTATCAAACAATGCAATTATAGGTCATCGATTTACCTTAACTTCCACAAAACAACCTTAACTTTTCCATAGGATAAACATGTATTTGAACCAAGGTAATTCAAAACCCATAAACCATCACTAATCATGGATAGTAAACATAATTTGCATTGATCACCCTATGGTCTAAAGAAAGAAACAATGACCACACTTATGACGGGGTTCACATTTCTTCACCACTCGGTGATATGCTCAAAACACAGTGAATCGACCATAAATGGTTTGAGACATAACTTCACCCTATACTAGGAGTTAATTCAAATAAAATATGCCTCGACCACTAAGTGGTCTTAAAAAAAAATCATAAATAACAATGATAAGGATGGATGAACCGTCCCATTTTTATATCAACATATGTAAAAGCTCGAGTCCATAAAGGATAACCAAAAATAATGCTAACTCCAAAATAGTTGCCAAGCCATAGAAAAATTGTTTAAGGAATAAAAAAGGATACACCTAGAATCCATATACGGTGTCATTTAAATGACATGCTACGGAGGAAGGAGAGCTAATGCTCCAAAACAACATTACATAGCCATTACTTACTGACCAAAATATTGGCTCAAAATGTGGTATAATAGAAAAACATACTAACTATGATTCTACAAAAATCAATACTTCATCAAGAATTCCCAAACAAAGAGCAAAAACCATATAGTCAAATAAGGTATGCTATCGAGATCAAGTTCGTTAAAAGAATCCTCATGGTATCTCTACATGCTTTCTCCAATCAAAACATCAACTCCACCCCGGATGGGTATTCGTTTAACTATTTCAACGATACCCAGTTCTCATAAAATAAACAAGTAACATGCAAATGCATAGTCACAGTTTGGAGAGAAAATAAACCAACAAAAACAAGACCATGAGTGTATTAGAAAAATCATTAAACCCATGCATTCGTTCCTTCATGATTTGGGTAAAACCCATAATCATTGTTATATCAAAATCATATTTAGATAACAAACAATCCATATATAGCTCGTTTGTGAGCAACAGGTAACATATTTGCATTCAAATCTTAAACAATCACGAGACAACCCATCTAGCCGTAGCTTATCCAAACAAGTTTGTATACTATATAAATCCATAAACATGAAGGTGAATCGATCAAAATAAGAATTCACATACCTTCACCATTTTCATTAAGATAATTTAATGCTAAAAATGAAAAAGTTGAGAGAGAGACAAATTCCATGTCTGATAACCCATGAAAGTTCCTTCTAAAAACCTTTCCGCAAGTTGAAAAATAAAAACAAACAAGAAGCAAGATTTCCTTAGCTTCCCTTCAACCATATCCCGAAAATGAAACCCCCCACCCTTCTCATATCGTTTCCACTCCTTTATTAACAAATACAATAAGTCCTCAAATAAATGAACACAACTGTTAAAAGTAAGGAAAACCATTATTAGCTTAACCAGAAAATAGATCCTCTCTTTGCATGCAAAAGCTTTGTAATGGGGAGTTCAAGAAGGCGCTCACAAATAAAATAATAAAACAATAATGCATGTACAGACCAAAGGGCCATGCCCAACTTCACCCAAATAGAATTCCCAATAATGAAATATTACCAAACCATGCATGTGATTAGCTTCCCGTGGAAGCTTCACCTTGTTCAAGAAGTCGTCAAACGAGAATTAACTACCATAACTATTTTAGTGCCACGTAAGTGGCTTTATTTAATTTTTCTGCCGCCCTCCTTTTCTTCCTTCAAATTTGGCAGGTTGGTGAGGAGTTTATACTTGTTTTTTTATCTATGATTAACAACTCACATGGCTGAGTTTGAATATTAAATTTTCCTACTAAGTGAAATCAACAATGCATTAATCAATATATTCAATAAATCTTGGTGGGTATTATAATCCTCAATTTAGCAAATCGACTTATTGAATGTGGTTTAATTCATGTTTCCACAAAAAATCAAAACAAATTATTAAATATTCACTACAGTATGGTCGGAGACCAAAGATTTTATTACCAAGGTGAGGTCAAAAGACTTTAGTCCAAACAACGAAACATAATGTAACTTAAATTATCATTCAATAGTGTGGCTTAAGACCACTAATATACTTCACAATCTAATGTCCTCGATATGGTCTTAGACCATCTTCAAAACAACTAACAATAATTTTGATATAAATTATAATCAATAGCGATCAAATCCCAATGATATGTAGGTGTCAAGGGTATAAACGAGATCATGCAATGTCCAATAATCAATCTCAATCCAAGGATTAGGTTATAAATAACCAATCACAACAATGACCTCTTATCAAGGAGTCACAATCGGAAAAAAATAGAATTTAATACAAACAAGTTTATACAATCTATAGCAATCCCACATATCATCCATCATAAATCGTAAAACAAGTTTAACTTTATTATAAAGTCATTATCAACAACAGGATAGGTATTGTAGCCCTGTGTGTACCTATTTTCCTTAATCACAATAAACAAGGCAAGGTTCTCAATAATTACCCATTACTGGTACATAAATCAACAGTAACACATGTACTATAGTCATCGTACCCAACTAGGTAAGTACATCCAACATTAAGCAAACAAGAATATGTCATAAATGCTAAGCGCTTTACGAACGTCAGGAAATGAGCATTGTTGTGCGGTTGCACATATAATTAAAAAAACATATGTTTATCCTTTCCAAGGTATGCACACATGCGGGTAGATATATACTCAAGCTACGCAACATGGTTCACTCCCCCACCTTTGTAATTTTTCATCGTTTATGACTTACCCTAACGACAACCAAGACTGAAATTACATGATATGACATTTATATTGATCTAGATATATGGCACACATATTGATACACACTTATAGGAGCACTTGTTGCTCCTTACTTAATTTTATTAGGGGAAATCCCTACATCTCCTATAGGTTCTATAATTTTATTATAGTTCCTTTCTACTTCCTCATTCATGCTCAATTACATACATTGTGTACTTGTTATTTTTCATATTAACATGACTAACACATGTACTTTTTTCAATATATAAATTTTGTTGGCATATGAGTTGTGGTGTTTTCATTGATGAAAAATCAATGTACTCATTCTTGAAAAATGTGTGAGAGGTACAAAGGATGTTTGGGATGGTGCTTCCATGTCAGTAAGAGTGAAGATAGCTAGATTTTCTTAATCAAGGTGGCCTAATCCTTAGGCCTAGTCGGAAGGATGACCTAAAATGAATATATGAGGAAGGTAGAGAATCATGGTGAAGGCATGGAAATCATGAAGAGGGAATGTTAAGGTAGTTACATGAGGAAAATAGGGCATGTTCATGAATTATTATGAAAAACTAGCATAATTAGGCCTAATTCGGAGACCTCGTGCAAGCATAGAGAAAAGTAATGAGCAATGCAATTTAAATAAGAGAATTTAAAGCATCAATTATGTGTAGGTACATTATAGAGAGGTTATATAAGATGTTACAGGTCATAATTTAGATGGTAGAGGCATGATCAAGGTCATTTAGAGGCATATTCTTGAGGAGAAACTAGTTATGTATGTATAAGATGTTGTGGATAGAGAGTTTCCAGACTAATTGAGAAAGGTGGTGAATTTTTTCAGTTAGAGGATGTTTTCATGATGCTTCATGACAAGTTTCAGGTCCAAGTGATGAGCATTTTTAAGATATTGCAATTATACCAAAACTAGGTTTCCAAAGGTGAGAATTTGAGGAAAAATTTGACTTTCAGATGCTCGTTGTGGGTTGTATTCTTTACATGGGGACCTGATATCTTTGGAATAGTTAATTAGGCTTGTTATTAATATTTTCCAAGAAGAATGATGTTATTTTAATGTCATATCTTTATGAATGATTGTTAAGAACCTAAGTAGGTTCCAAACCCTCTCAAAACCCTAGCTTTGGAGCGACTTGAGAGATATTTCTCAAAGTGACCAAGAATTTATTGTTTTCTCAAGTGTGATGATTGGATGTTTTATCAAATTCTTCTATATTTATAGAAATGTATGATAGAACTCGTGATAGTATGTGGGTCCCACTCAAAACGGCTTGTTCATGAAGATTTTCAGTATGTGGAAAAGTTGTCCATTAAACCTATGGACTAAATCACCATTTATGGAAGCATTGGATTATTAATAAATTTCCATGATAGTTTCTGATCATGGTTGTGAATTTATAATGTAAAGTGTGCCCTATATATGAAGACTAATTTTTGGGGTTTCAGTTTGAAGTAGACTATGGTAAAAGTGAATTTGCACGAGAGGTGGAGTTAAGACTTGGTTCAAGTTTTTTAATGATCTTGGTTCCAATATATTTCCAATGACATATCAAAATTGTGTTTTTTCTAAGGAATGAGAAAGTTATGACCCATTCTTTGAAGGAAAATCTTGGAAATTCTTGATTGTGCATGCTATTGAGTGACTTCATGAGGTTTTGGTTGTTTTGAGTTGTTTCATGTTCGCTGGATATTTTTGTGTGCTTATAAAACATTTCTAAGTTTTTTCCATACTTTGGTTGAGCTTGGAAGTATCCTTGAAGGTGTTTAGAGTTTGATTCCTTAAGACTAATTCCTAAGTATTGTTTGCCGAGTTTGGAGCGATTGCAGAGATTGAAGTGTTTGGAGGTCTTACGCTTAGATTTGTAAGTAAAAGTGATTAGTTCTAGAAATAAGGTTCAAATATATTTTGAATGGTATATTAATTGAGCTTATATGATGATATTTACTATATAAACTCATTAGTTCTTTGTGACTATGTTTTTGAAGCGACCATGATTATGCATACCAAACTAAGAAGAAGTGATAAAATGAAGTCTTGAGACCTAACTTCAAGCATACAAAGTAATCGACATCGGTTATGGAGGGACCGACATCAGTCACCTATGATTGGCATCGGTCAGGTAAGGAGGAACCAACATCGGTTAGGGCTAACCGACATTGGTTACCTATGTGTGGGTGTTTTAATTAACTCACGAGAATTAGATCTATTTTTAGTATTAAAGCAAATCTATTGATTGTAATTACATGGCTAAGTGCCCTAAGTTTGTATACGCCTATATAAGAATGAAATATAGGGTTTAGAAGTAAGAATTAATAATAACTTGCAAAAGTTGATGATTATTGTGAGAATAATTGTGAGAGAGAGAATTCTTGGAGAAGAAGCAAAAGCTTGGGTGAAATACAAGATCTTGTACATCTTAGAGGTGTGGAAGATTATGAATATTCAATTTTATATCTTTTCAAATGTTTGGATAATATATTAGATTGTTTCTTGGTGGACGTAGCCCACACTGGGTGAACCACGTTAAATATGGTGTTGATTTATATCTCTTGTTTTGTATAATTCTTCTAGTAGAATATCCACTTTCATTGCATGTATGTTTAGATCTAATATATTATCTATACAACCTTATGCTAACCCCAAAATTGGTATCAGATATTTTTTGAGGGTTTTATATGTTGGCATATTTACTCATAGAGGGTTTTCTAATCGAGTTGGAGCTACAACAATGGTAGAAGAAAACAAATACAAGATCGAGAAAATTGATGACCAAAATTATCAATTATTGAAGATGCAGATTGAAGATTATCAATATCAAAGAGATTTTTATTTATTGTTGGATGAGAATTCTATACCTATGAAGATGACTGATGAAGAATGGAATATTCTTGACAAAAAGTCTTTGGGGTCTATAAGATTGAGTCGATAGCATCTATGGCTTGCAATATTACAGAAGTGACTTCTATGGTAGGGTTAATGAAGTCTCTTGCTAATTTATATGAAAAACCTAGTGCTTTAAATAAATTTTATTTGATAAATAAACTATTTACTTCTAAGATGCATGAGGGTGGATCTGCATCTTGTCATTTGAATGATTTCCGATCTATTGTAAATCAGTTTATATTCCATTTGATGATGAAGTGAAAGAAATTTTATTCTCATGTTCTTTTCCTAATAGTTGGGATAAATTCGTAATGGTTGTTAGTAATACAACATCTGCTAATAATATTTTGAATTTTGATGATGTGGTTAGTATAATCTTGAATGAATAAATTCATAGGAAAATTTTAGAGGAATCATCATCTGGGAATGCTTTGAATGTAGAAAGCAGGGGCAGGCAGAAGGAGAGAGAGTAATGGGAAATTAAAGTCAAGGGATAACAAATCTAAATCTAGAGGTAAGGGAATTACCTGTTGGAAATGTGGAAAGAAAGGGCATGCAAAGAAATATTTTTGGTCAAAGGATAAAGAGAACCAACAACCAGACAAAGGTAAAGAAGAAAACCTTGCTGCAATAGAGGTAATGCAAGATGCTCTTATTCTTTCTTTAGATAATAGAATTGAATCATGTTTTTTAGATTCAAGAGTTTTTTTCCATGCAAGCCCTAATAAGGGTTATTTCAAAAATTATGTCCAGGAAAATTTTGTACATGTTTAAGAACCTTGCATTATTATTCTTGGTAAAGGGAAATTCATCTAAAATCACAGAATGGGAATACATGGGTATTAAAATATGTGAGGCATGTGCCAAGCCTCAAGAGGAATCTTATTTCTGTAGGGAAACTAGGTGAATCTGGTTACATGGTTACATTCACAATGAGACTCTTGGAAAGTCACCAAGGGTGCTTTTGTTGTGGAAAGAGGTAAGAAGGTAGGAACATTATATTTATCTACCTATGTTATTGATTCCTTTTCTACATTATCTACTTTAGATTCAAATGCATGCATGTGGCATAATCGGTTGGGCCATATGAGTCAAAAAGGAATGTAAATCTTAAAGGTTAAGGGTAAGTTATCAAATTTGAAAGATTTAGATCTTGATTTATGTGAGCATTATGTCTTTGGAAAGCAAAAGAGAGTGATATTTCTCAAATTTGGGGCAACTAAGAAGGAGAAGAAATTGGAGCTTGTACACTTAGATGTGTGGGGACCAGCTTAGGTAGCTTCTCATGGAGGATCCTAGTATTATGTTACTTTCATTGATGATGCTACAAGAAAAGTATGGGTTTATTGTACTAAACGTAAATCTGATGTTTTTGATACTTTTAAAAGATGGAAATCCCTTGTTGAGAATGAATCAAATGCAAAGTTAAAGTGCCTTATATATGACAATGGTGGTGAATATTGTAGCAAGGATTTCAATGATTATTGTTCAATGAATGAGGTACATAGAGAAAGAATGGTTCCAAGAACACCACAGGAGAATGGTGTTGCAGAAAGAATGAACAGGACAATCATGGAACATGCTAGAAGTATGAGAATACATTCTAGATTTCGTATGTAGTTTTGGGATGAAGCAAATGATATAGCGGTTTATTTGATTAACCGTGAGCCTTTAAGTTCACTAGATGGAGGAATACCAAAGGAGCTTGGACCGGAAAAGAGGTATATCTTTCTTTTCTTAAAGTTTTTATTTAAAATATTTTGTGCATATTGATAAGGAAAATAGGAAAAATTCTATGCAAAATCCAAGAGATGCACTTTTATTGGTTATGGATCTGGTGATTTCAGATTCCTTTTTGGGATTTAGAGAATTCTAAAATTATTAGGAGTCATGACATTGAATAGAATGAAAAGATAATGTACAAGGATCAAATTTTGGTACCCAAGGATGAACCGATTAATAAGTTTGTGAATGAAAATGAACTCTCGATTTAAAATTAATCTCGACGGCAGGTTACACAAGAAACCGGTGTGGTTGATCCCTAACCGACATCGATCAAAAAAATCGATATCGGTTACACAAGAGCCAAACTAGCATCGGTTAGCGAACTTACATCGGTTATAGGTAGGCATCGCATCATCATCGACATATTGGATACAAATATCCATGAGGTCCAAAATGAGCCTCTGGTACCCCAAAATCCTATGAGAAGGTCATAAAGGGTAAGTAAATGTCGAGAAAGATTTACACCTATATTTTATTTATTATTGGTGATAATGGTGAGCCGAGAAAGTTTTGAAGAAGTAATATAGGATAAGACCCACATCTAGTGGGCACATGACATGGATGAGGAGATGGACTCCTTGGAATATAACCGGGCTTGGGATTTAGTTAAGTTATTAGTAGGTAAGAACACATTGTAGAAAAAGTGGGTTTACATGATCAAAGAAGAAGAGGGTGGACAAAAAAGTTACAAGGCAAGGCTTGTAGTAAAGGGATTTGCACATAAAGAAGGTATTGACTTTGGTGAAATATTTTCTCCTATTATAAAGATGACTTTTATTCATACTCTATCGAGTTTATCTATAATACATGATTTACATTTAGAGCAATTAGATGTGAAAATGGATTTTCTTCATGGTGATTTGGATGAAGACATCTATATGCAACAGCCACTTGGGCATGAAGTCAAGGGTAAGGAGAAATTAGTGTGCGGGTTGAAAAGAGCCTATATGGGTTCAAGCAATCTCAAGGAAATGGTACATAAGGTTTGATAGTTTTATGCATGACCATGGCTACTTGAGATGTGAATATGACCATTGTTTTATTTCAAGAATCTTGAAAATGGGAGCTATATTATTTTGTTACTATATATGGATGATATACTTATTGCATGATCTATTATGTAGGTCATTGGTGAGATTAAGGGAAAGCTAGCACACCCATTTTACGTGAAGGATTTATGAGCTGCAAAAATAATCCTTGGCATGCAAATACACGAGAGATAGGAAGAATAAGAAATTGTATTTGTCTTAGGAGGATTATATCTACGAGGGTGTTAGAAAGGCTCGATATGTAGAATGCAAAAGCTATTAGTACACCTATGGCTGGACACTTCAAATTGAGAAAATATCGGTGTTCTTTAGCACATGAGGAGGTAAAATACATGACATGAGTGTCATATCATTTAGCGAGTTGGGAGTTTCATGTATGTTATGGTTTCTACCGGTCGTAGAATTGCACAAGAAGTGGTAGTTGTGAATAGATATATGGCTAATACGAGGTAAAGATCATTGGAAAGTAGTCAATGGATACTCGGGTATTTGAAAGGGACATCTAGCATGCAATTATGCTATGAAGGTTTGGATATTTCATTATGTGGCTATGTTGATTCAGATATGGTTGGAGATCTAAATGGTAGGAGGAGCACTATAGGATATATTTTTACAATAGGTGGGATGATAGTTGGTTGGATTTCAAGATTGCAAAGGTTTTGGATTTATTTACTACAGAGAGGTAGAGTATGTTACAGCTACAAAGACTAGCAAGGAGATGATATAGATGAGTAGGTTCATGAAATAGTTGGGAAATGAGAGATGATTGCAAAATGTTTAGTGATAGTCAAAGTGAAATTCATTTGGCAAAGAACTCAGCGTTTCATTTAAGAACGAAACACATTCAGTTGAGGTATCACTTTATACAATAGGTATTGGAGGATGGGTAGTTGAATTTGGAAAAGATTCATATGAGTGAAAACCATACGAGATATGCTAACAAATCCATTAACAAAGGAGAAGTTAGAGCTACACTCCACTTATTGGTCTTCAAGTTTGAGAATTGAAAGAAAGAAACAATGCTATGGAAGGATCCAAGAATGACGTTATGCAGGTATGGTGAATTAATTAATGTTCAAGTGGGATATTTTTGAGTTGTGGAGCTTAATTACTCGGATTAGCATGTAGTATGAATTTTTTTGGAAAACAAAGTAACCAACATCGGTTATGGAGGGGACTACATCGGTCACCTATGACCAACATCGGTCAGGAAAGGAGGAACCGACATCGGTTATAGATAACCGGCATCGGTTAATTGTGTGTGGGTGCTTTAATTAACTCATGAGAATTAGATCTATTTTTAGTATTAAAGTAGATCTATTGATTGTAATTACATGACTAAGTGCCCTAAGTTTGTATACGCCTATATAAGCAATAAAGATAGGGTTTAGAAGTAAGAATTAAGAAGAACTTGCAAAAGTTGATGATTATTGTGAGAATAATTATGAGAGAGAGAATTCTTGGAAAAGAAGAAAAATCTTGGGTGAAAGATAGTACTATACATCTGAGAGGTGTGGAAGATTGTAAATCTTCATTGTATATCTTGTCAAAGCTTTGGATAATAGATTGGCTTATTTCTTAGTGGACGTAGCCCACACTGGGTGAACCATGTTAAATATGGTGTTGATGTATATCTCTTGTTTTTTATAATTCTTCTGGTAGAACATTCAATTTTATTACATGTATGTTTAGATCTGATATATTATATGTCAACCTTGTGCTATCCCAACAAAGGAAAATCTTGGAAATTCTTGAGTGTGCGTGCTTTATTGAGCGACTTCATGAGGTTTTTGGCTGTTTTGAGTTGTTTCATGTTTGTTAGAGTTTTTGTGTGCTTATAAAACATTTCTAAGTTTTTTTACATAATTTGGTTGAGCTTGAAGTCTCCTTAAAGGTGTTTAGAGCTTGATTTCTTAAGACTAGTTCTTGAGTCTTGTTTGCCGGTTTGGAGCGATTGCGAGAGATTGAAGTATTTGGAGGTCTTCCACTTGGAGTTGTAAGTAAAATTGATTAGTTCTGGAAATAAGGTTCAAATATATTTCTAATGGTCTATGACTTGAGATTATATGATGAAATTTAATGTATGAACTCATTCGTTCTTTGTGACTATGTTTTTGAAGCGACTGTGATTATGCATGCCAAACTAAGGAGAAGTGATGAAATGAAGTCTTAAGACTTTACTTGAAGCATAAAAATCATTAGATGATGTTGTAAACATCTTGAATATTCCTCCACCACGTTTTCATTTCATGATTTTAAGATTAGAGTGATTGAATGTATCCATGATGAAGATTGGTTTTTGTAGTTCATATAGCTAGGTGAGTATATGAGCTCTAATGAAGTTTTGATGATAAAATGGGAGTTGAAAATATTTTAAAACTCATGTATGGAAAGGAAACAACCCTATTAACGTGCACACATCCTCCATAACACTCGGAATTAGTTACATTTACTAGAGGACAATTATTTGAAAGTGGAAAAAAAATACAAAACTTAAAATGAGAATTACAAGGTCAGATGTTGGACTGAAAATGGAAGGTTTTTCAGGTGTTTCAGATGTGAAAAAATTTGGGGAATGTTCTCCAAGCCTTCATATGTGTCATAGATGCCATGAAAAATTGAATAAATATCTGAAAATGTAACTTACCTTCTGCAGATGCAATGATTTCATATTGGCAGTTTTTGGTGACATCATCCAATCTTCTCGAGTACGAGTTGTAGAGTCAAGACGGCCAAGGGTTAGTAGATTAAATTAGAGAGGATGAAGAGATATTATTCTCATGTATTTGTGTGCTTAATAGTGGATGCAAATCAGTTTTGAAATACTATGTTTTGAAGTAGTTTGTTGATATAAAAACTAGGTGAATTAAGGAGTATGGAAGAAGTCTTCATGACTTGTAATTTTTGCATAGCAAGATGTATGCATGAAAGAGGATTTTTTTGAGTGTATTATACAAGGATATAATTTTTCAAAAATGTTTTTGTGAAAGGATATTTCTATGACAGTGGTTTTCAATAGACGAAGAAGATCATAAAAGAGGTGAATCTGGGTGATCATGAGAGGTGAAGAGTGAAGAGATAAGAGCTGATTTAGAGGTCACAATTTGTTGTGTAAGATAACTATATGAGAGTGATCAAAACCTTGTTATAATTCTAAGTTATTGCTTAGAAAATAGGGATTTGAGGATTCCTTATAAGTTATAGCTTGCAAAAGGTCAATGAATGCTTGACTAAATTCTTGGGAGTCGTTGCTTCCATGCAAGTAGGAGCTTGTAAAAGATCAAGTGGGTGCTTCATTAAATTTTTGGAGTTGTAGATTCAAATTGAGTGGATACTTAACATATGAAATCCTTGTAATGTTTATAGGATAATTTTTCCCATCTAGTGCATTGATTTTAGAAGTTTTCCCCCTTTAAGGGTTTCCCATACTAACCCTTGTCTCCATATGTTCTTGCATGTTAATTTTTCTTGATTGAATGTATTTGTTCTGTCATAACAAAAGATGATTAAGAATTAATGGTATATTAAGTGTTTCAAAAGTTTTAAATTTTTTGAGAAGAACTTATTCACCCTTCCTCTCTCGAGTTCTTGTGTTTTCTAACAATTGGTATCATAGCTTGAGTCCTCTTGGAACAAGTATGACATCTTGGAGGAGATTCTTGAAGCACAAGCATGGTTAAATTAGTTGAAGTACTTAGTTCTTAAAAGAAAATTTGAGATTGCAGAATCCCTAATTGATGGATTGAAAAAGAAAATCAAACATATGGAAGTTGATCATGACCAATCCCTCAAAGAGATGTAATCTCTAGTTAAAAGTGTATCAAAATATTTGAATAAAGAATATTTTTTCCTTACACATGAAGAATAATTGAGAACCTTAAAGGATAAACTATAAGAATTAAAAAATAAATTGAAGATGTATGGAAAGTTAGAAAAGAGCTTAGAAGTTCTTGATGAAATTTTGGAAATCCAAAAAGCAATAGGTGACAAGACAGGTCTAGGATTCAAAGGAGAGCCTATGGAGAAGTGTGAAGATGAAAAGGAAGGTTCAAATAGACAAGAAACCATGAAGGATACAAAGGATACAAGATCAAGAAGGTAAAAATCAATCAAACAACCAAATGCATCAAGGTATGAGAGAAATTTCAATGGCTATTTCTTTACTTGTCATAATTTTGGACATAGAGCTAAGGAATGTAGGAAACATGTCATAGATGACCATATATGGAGGGATAACAAAGATGATAAAACAAGGAATATAGTATGCTTCAATTACCAAGAGAAAGTTCACATTTCCTCGTATTGCCTATATGAACCATTTAATCAGTTTTGGAGAAAAGAAGACACAATAGGTATGAATACATTAGTGTGATATAATTGTAATAAGATTGGAAATGTTGCTAGGAGGATTTATGGTCATGAAAGTGTTGATTATGATTGTAATGTCACTCCACACCAATTTATAATAAAAACTAGTGTCACATGCTACAATTGTAATGAACTATGACACTTTTCAAAGCATTGTCATCTAAATGAACATCATAGATATAGCAGCAAGTTTCATACATTAAAAAGGAAAGGAAAAAAGGTATAAAATGTAAATACCAATCCTAGAAGTGAGACTAAGTCAGTAAGACTTGAGATAGACACCAGAAAGAATGATGTTGAGTACAAATACAAGGTCAATAAAATTGAATCCAAGCAAAATGATGTAAAATATGAAAAAGAGATAGTATCTGCAAATCATGGAAAGAAGGAGAAAACAAGGATAGTCACAGGAGATCCCAGTTCAAGAAACACATCAAGTGTTAATCAATCCAAGAAGGAAGAATGTAATCCCTCTACTAGTCATGAATAACTTTTACCCCTAGATGTGATAGAGAAAGTGAATGAGGTACATCATATATGTTTTTCAGGCATTCAATAATAAGAAGAAGTTATAGGAGATGAAATTATTACACCTAAAAGGACATTCAAGAAGAAGGAGAAAGTCTCAAAGGAAAAATACAGAAGATAGATTTATCAATCTCTTTTGATGACTATATATTGTTCTAAAAATCTAACAAGCATGGTGTACCTTTTGTAGGATTCTAGAAGGTACCTATCATAAGAAGGAAACATGATAAATCTTGGATTTTTCTTTTCACTTGTAATTGCTTGATCAAAGTCTTCACCATGTTGGAATTGAGTGAATAGTCAAAAGGTATGTTGTTTAGTCCCTTCATAAGGTCCTTGTGCATGTTAATTCGAATAAAAATAGTTGAAGGTCTTTATTGAGTGTCCAAGAAAAGAAAAATGTGTATATTAAGTAACAAGGTTTGTTTTTCCACCACTAGTGTGTGTCGCTAAAGATAATTCTTTAAAGGTGTAAGTAAGTGTTATCCCAATTTTGCCCCTCGAATAAAATTGGTCGAGTCTCGACCCCTTACCGAAGAAACTAGAGAAATCACATTCAAATCCTACAATCAGGTAACGAGAGGAGAGGGGGGCCTGCAAAAGATCAAAAAATCCCATGCAAGAAGAAATTCAAGAAACGGCTCTCAAACAAACCTATGCTTCAAATCCGGTAAAAAAATTACAGGTGGCTCTAAAGAGGAATAAGCAAGGTCAAGGAAGGAGAAGACAATGTCAAAGAAACTCGAGGCTCAAAGAAAAGGGATGGCAAAGGTTCAAAGTATTTAGGCTCTGCAAATGGTTTAGAACGAGCCCAAAATATTACTAAGTATGGAGGAAACAACAGATGTTGCCAAGTGTCAAAACGGCACACCTCCAAAGGTAGATCCAAAAGTAGATACCCAAATGAGCGTGGGATCGCCACGTAATTCAAGTTAAAAAATGGGATAGAGCAGGCCCAAAATCGAATAAGTATAGAGAACTAACGGGTGGCGGCACGTGTTGCATCAGTGTAATTTCAAGGCACGGTCCAAAAGGTAATTCCTGAATGAGCGCCAGCTCACCACATATTTAGGACCCAAAAAGTAAGAGCGGCCATTGAAAATTCCAAGAGTTTGTGGAGGCTTCCATGTGTCAACCCGACACTCCTTCAAAGGTAAAATCCTGAGCGGGTTTTCAAATAAGCGCGGACCTTCCACATGTCCTAGGTCCGAAAAAGGGGACAGGGTCGGGGTTGAATATTCAAAGCAGAAACAGGCCAACGGAGGGTGCCAAGTGTTAGCATAGTGGTATTTCAAAAGTAAGAGTTGGGGAAGGTTTCCAAATGAGTGTCAGGCCTCCACGTGTCCCCGGTCAGATGTATGACCCCGCCTAACAAAAGGGACTTGACCAAAACATGAGGAAACTAAGCAAGCCGCGGAAGAAGCCACATGTCAGTTCGGCGCAACTCCAAAAGTAGAATCCAAAGCGGTCCCAGGACATGCGCTAGCCCTCCATGTGTCAGTTTGAAAAATAGGGGACTGTTTTGGTATTTGTTCCCGCCATTTGCGTACGGACCCAATTCAAATTTCAAACGGACATATCTTTTGACCGAGTGCTCAAAAATCGACAAATTTGGCACCGTTGGAAAGATCTCGGCCTCGTCTACGCCATGGAGATATAAAAATTTAATTTTAGAGAGGTTAGGTGGGGAAAAATGAAGAAACTTCTTCATGTCATTAATACAAGATCTATTTGCCCCAACAATTAGATCGGATTCGATCGATCCGACATTATTCCTCCTTCGAGGCACCAAACAATTAATTGATGCAGACATGATAGATTTGGGGTGGATTTACAGGAGGCATTCATGGCAGTGGTTTATCATTGAAATAATTTTCCCTCCTCTCTCTCGCCTTCATCCCTCTCCGTGTCAAATCTATAAAGGAAGGGTCGGGACTCATTGTAAAAGGTTGGACATTTATGTTTTGCACCTCCCTTCTTCTTTTGTTCACAGAAGGATTTGTGGAATTTTTCTAACCTCTCCTTCAGGTTGTAATGCAAGTTTTTATTCTTGCCACCTTTAATGATATCGCATTAAATCATGTGTAATAATATATATGTCTATGAATATTTCTCGACCCTTTCATGTATTCGTTGTTGTCTCCCTAATCTCTTATTGCATTTTTGGTCATCTGTGCATAGTGTTTGTATTACTTTTCGTGGTCTATGTTAAATTTCAAAATGAGTGTTTAACATTCATTTGGTGCATCACCTCGTTAGCTTAGTTTATTTTCTTGCATCTCCTTGACCATGTCTCCTTGGTAAAATAGAGTAGATTTAGAATAGACCCTCCATAATCTATTTGCATGCACTTGAAAAGAGGAATAGGAATTGGCCTTATTCAGGAGAGCTCTCTCAACTCATAAGGTCCCATACTTTGAGAGATGCTCCATGTTGTGCAATCACACTGAGAGTCTCAACCCATCTGGTTTTAAGCATTTAGGGGTGCTGTGATTAGGCACTAATAGTTTTCACATGCTCGGTGGGACCAAGAGGTCTTATTTTTATTATAACAAGATTGATGTGCACTTGTTGCAAGTTTTATCTTGAAGAAGCTTTTAAACCGCACATCTAGTGACTCCAAAAGGGACGGGGATCCACTCATTTCAAAGTAGCCCAAGCTTTCCAAGTTCACGAGAAGAATACAAACAAGGTCAAGAACCGGAGGATAAGGAATGTTTATCTATTTACACTTATCCCCACACAAAAGGAGAAGGGGGAGAAGAGCCCAGAGGTCTCCATCTCCACAAAACAGAACCTTGTCAACAACTCCTCCTAGTAGGTCATTATTTCAATCAAGAAAGGTTCTTAGGCCGATCGGGATGGCACAAGAAAATCCTTATGTCAATTTCACCGCAGAAACCCACTTTCTCTTAATGCATAAAATCGGTCCCAGTGACAACATTAAAGAGCATCCCATATTTCATTGGAGAAAACCAAACTTCTCCTAGTGACCACATTCAAGACATTGCAAATTTATGTGTAATCCATGAGATCACTGAGATGGACATTACAGTCAAGTTGTTAGCCTCTTCACTCAAGGGTAAAGCTTCACAATGGTTCAGGAGTCTAGCAACAGGCTCTATTCAAACTTGGGACCATCTGCGCAAAGCTCTTCATGACCAGTTTGGAGAAAAAGGGGATAACCTATCCTTGTTGGAGCAACTGAAAACAATCAAGAGATCTCATAACAAGTAGTTGATAGATTTAAACCTCAAATTTCAAAGGACATGGGACCGGATTCCAGTGGCGGTGAAACCCACAGATGAAGGTGACTTCTTATACTTTCTTAGAGCTCTAAATTCTAATATTTCTTTAATGGTTTAATCAATGAGAGGCATAGCCTTACCTCTGACCTACGACATTTCCATAAGATCTGAAAATTGTCTAATTCAGGTTGGAAAGCTTGCTCCTTGGCCTCTCATGCCTCTATATCTAGAATTAGGAAACCCAAGCACCAACAAGACACCCACATTAGCTCCTATGCCTACTCCTATGAATCAAAGTTTAGTTGAAGCCTCCACCTCATCCTCTAGTGCCTTAAAATAGCTTTAAGAAGTTATGAAATAGCTACAGAACCTAGGGAATGAGTTAGTAAGTATCAAGAGGAAACAAGCTCAGAGTTCTAGGCCATATCAGCCTCAAGCTTAGTATCAGTCTAGACCCCCATATCAGTAAAATAGGCAACCAACTCGGATCAGTAAATCAAAACCAAAGCCAAGGACAACCTCAAGTTGTTAGGCCTTTCTCGGTCATATGATCCAAACACAGCTTCAACATTAAGGGCCTTGGTCCCAACATAAAATCATATGGACCAAGAATATGATTGGTGTTTCCCATGCAATTAGCCACATAACCAATCAATGTTCTTCAATGGTGCACTAAACCAGGCCTTGATGGTACAGACCAATGGTGGGTCACAAGAGTCTAGTCAAGAGGAAAATCAGTAGCAAGGATCTCAACAAGAAGCATCTCCAAGTGAGACTATGCTTGTCAATTAATAGGCTGAAGAATTCTATGGGGTGAATCAAACACCTTCCCAAAGTTTAGCTTCCAATACATAGTCTAAGAAAAGAAATATTAGAGAGGGACAATCTCCAAACTCAATTAATCTTCAACCCTCCATTACTCCATAAGGTATTGGAACTCAAATGAAACTCCCAAAATGCGAGTCCATACAAGCCACCTACCAAATCCAATTAGGGACCGGTTGTGGCAACCCGTGTGCAATATAGAAAAATGTACCAAGAAAGGGGTAGAAAAAGGATATCTCATTTAATATCATTGAACAAATGAAAAAGAAAATGTTAATATTTCAATGTAGGAGTCATTGGCCATTCCAGGATAGAGATATTTTTTGCGAGACTACTATTTCCAATTGGTCAAGCTCAAATAGCCCCCTATCCGGCAAGCGAAAGTGCTTACCAATGTAGCTCGCCTGAAGGAAACAATGGGGGACAACAAGGTAAGAACACGAGGCCTCCTCCATTCTATTTTTCATTGATCATTAGGAACAAATTGGTACATAATTACATGATTGATTTGGGGGCAAGTAGTTCTATAATGCCAAAATAAATAGCTAATCAACTGGGTCTTCAATATGAATTCATATCCAAAGGGGTAGTGCTATTGGATGGGACAACAATGAAAACTATTTGAGTCATCAAATATTTAAGCCTCACTGTGCATGCCTGCCCTAATTTGACTATATTAAAAAACATATCTGTCATAGACTTGCCACCCCATTTTGCATTGTGTTTGTCAAGAGACTTCACTGCTAAGATTGGAGGATATTTTTCTGCTGATTGCTCGTACATGATTTTTTAAAACAAGGTATGG